>JAPKLW010000670.1:96785-109967 GCA_026898455.1 Plectranthus barbatus
TGGCTCAAGTTATAAACACCAACAGTAGCATGCAAAAAAGATTAATAAATCTTATATTGCAAGACATTGAATAAGTTTAAATCTAACTTAAATAAACATAATAGTTATTAATGTTCTTCGAAAATTTTTTTAGAGTGATGAGAATAACTTGCATATTATGGGATGATTATGTTGATCAATTTTTACACTCACTTCAAAATAATGAACAACCCTATGTAATAATTTTGCAATATCAATGTATTAATATAAATAAATTTATTAATATTATTGTCTTACTAAAATAAAAAAATAATGAAATTTTTATAGTTTTTTTAATAATACTTAAAATATAATAATTTCTTGCAAGGCACGGGTGTAATACTAGTATTTTATAAAAATCAAAACTCAGTTGAATAGGAGGAAAAGAATAAGTAGATATCCAAACAAAGTACAATTCAGGAATCAAGCTTTAGCAAATACGACGACGATAATGAAACAGAAAGTAGAAAAACCAGACTCAAAAGCAAAAACAACAGCAAATAGTAAAGAAATTATTTCTTTCCAACTTCCTCATCCTCGCTCTCACTCCAGCAGCACTGCAGAGTCGATTTTGGAGATCCACACCCATCTACGCGAGTAAAGCTGCAGAACATTATTGATCCTCCATCACCAAGCACCTCGCATTTCCTTTCTCCACAGTTGTATTTCTCCATCTCAAGCTCCAACTCCTTCCCAGCAACAGAAGCATGCACAGCAACAGAAAAATTCGCAGGCTTGAAGCAAGCCAGCACCCTCTCCACCAGCTGGCTCAAATCCATTTTACCAAAATCATACCCAACCGTCTCAAAACTCGCATAGCTGAACCCATCTTCCGGGGTCACGTGAATAGTAGAAACAGCATCCCCTTCAATTGCATTCATGGAGTAACCACAGGGATCAAAATCAAAGTCGCAAATCTCCGACTCCGGAAGAATTTTCCTGATGCCAGACGCATCAGTCATGATAGTGGCTGAGCTAGATTGAGTCTTGAAAAAGACCGAGGCCTTCTTCTTGTCCAGATTGGTCATGCACATTTCGAGGGTATAAACAGATTCGTAGTCGCTGGAAGGCTTAGCATAGGCAGAGTAGACATGCCACTTTTCATAATCATCATCTCCCATCACATAGGCTTCACTCATCAGTCCAAGTTTGGTAAAATGGCCATCAAGAACAGCAACTTCCTCAGTAAAGCTCCGGTGCGGAAATGGTTGAGCCCCAGGAAATATGAAGCTTCCACGGGAGTATCGGACAGAGCTTACAGACAGTCCAAGTGTATCAGCCAGCCTCAGGATCGGCGGGATCGATAGCAGCAATTTTGTTGTCCCGCAAGTTTTCAGAATCATCTTGTATGGGTACACAAAGAGGCTGGACTCAGACAAGACATAAGAATCAACGTCATCGTTCTTCAAAGAGGAAACGATGGTGCATTGTGCTGGGTCTAAGATTTCATCCAGCTGTTTCTTGGTAAGAGAACGGAGGCCAGAACCTCCGGGATCAGCAAACACTCCAGGTTCAGCAAATGATATCTCGAGTCTCTTCTCATAACCCTCAAATCCAATAGCAGAGGCAGACATGGCCATTTTGGCTTAGTAGGACAGTGGGGGTAATTTGAAGCGAAGTAACAAGGATGAGGGAAGTAAAAAAGGAACGACAAAAGAAAAATCTAAACTACAGCTGTGACCACGCAAGGTGGTTAACTTAGAGCTTAACGAATCTCAGGATGGCTTCCTGACGCACTGCAGATAAGGAAGAAAGGTGGCAATTAAAATCGCATTTATAGATGGAAGCAAATTAACCACAATAAAGACACGTTAGATTGAAAACTCACGTTGGAGTAAGCAGCAGATCTGAATTTCTTGATTCCACCGTGTGGTCGGACGTCTTCAATGCTGTAACCAAGGGGAGCTTCGTAGAATTGTGAACTACTACTACTAGACTTCTTTTTCCCACCCTTTGACTCCATCAGATCATTCAGTTTACACTGGAGAATCAATCATATAAAATTTAGCACAAGCACAAATAGCTACAGATGGAACTAATAAACGGAAGAAAACTAGGAAAAGCAAAAAAAGGGAAGTAGCAAACAAAACATTTTGAAGAAAAACAACCCAACAGTAAATTGTCCGACTCTCTAATCGTTAACAAGGGTTTCAACTAATAAATTGATCAGATGCTTGTCATTCCCTAAAAAGGACATCAAACAATAATTTATGCAAGCCCTAGCTATAGATTTCAGTATTGAAAAAGAAACACAAAAGCAGGATTCGTGAGACAAATTTAATATTACCACAACGATTATGTGTATTTAATCTTAAATAATATTATATATGAAAACCAGCCAAAAATACATGAGGTTTTGAATAAGAATTTTATAACTATACCCCGCCTTAAATCAATGTACTTGCGCGAATAATTCTCATTATTTTTCGTTCCTCCATGAATACAAGAAATCAAATCTGGAGTTCTTCATTGACCAATATTCCAGCGAATAATAAATTTAACGGATATAAAATCAAAGATCCAGTAACAATAAACTTCATGTATCACAATACACCCAAAATATTATCCAAATACCAAGACAGAAACATAAGTGCACATAATCCAATTTCTTGTAAATAAATCAACGAGCAGAGGATAAAATGGAAGCAAAATCTTACGAGAATTGTCGATTATCTGAATAATTTAAAAAATCGATCCAGAAACCTCCTTAACACCACAGGCTTCCGCTACGAAGAATCCTAAAAATCGAAACAAAACAACAACCTCATCAGCAAACAATATCACATGCAGAAAGTATATGAAAACACAAAACAAAAAATAATAAGAAAGAGAGAGGAAAGTTGACAAATCGCAATAGACTTACAAATCGAAACAAATAATCTTGGAGAAGATCGAAAACAATACCTATCACGAAGTTCTCGACCGGCAACGAGAAGAATCGAAAGGGTTTATATAAGAGAATTCTAGATTCGCTTATGTGGGGGAGCGTTCTTTGTGGAATGAGAAACAGATGGGGAGGCAATCTTTAAATAGGAGGAAACGTAGCAGAGCGTAGAATGTGCGTACGCCACGTGTTTTACAACATGACTATAATGCCCTCCGCTTAGCTCTGCCGCTAACTTTTATTTAGGACTTACTTGCCCCTGGGCAGGTCAAGAATTTATTTCGGATCTGATTCGTATCCTAATCTGTGATTTACCCAATTAAATATATAATTTTTTTTATTTATGGTATGTTAGGCAAACCTGATTTGTCACACGTTTTGACGGTTTTTATCGACTGACTTTCCATAATTTCATATTATTAATCCTGTCATATAAAGATGATTCATGAACCGAATATTTTGGTCTCGCAAATTAACTCAATAAATAGTAATATTGGACAGGAGATGGCAGAGTGCCACGTCGAATATATATGCGGTCCATATGAGTTGCGTTGCGTGATTGTATGGCCACCACACATTTGAAATCAAAAAGAAAAAAGGGAAGTCATAGCTGGATTTCATTTTGTCTCTTTTCGACATTTCCCGCTCTAGTGGTATGGTGGTTACCCCATTCTTGACTCTTTTTTCCCAACTTGCCCTCCTCCCCCTTCCATGATTGTGATTTTAGATTGTCATTTCAATCGACATGTCCATGAAGGTTCTCGTCAGTCACAAAATGTTCCAGTGCCTTCTTTCCGTTCATATCTTTGTACTTGGATAACGAAAGGCTTAAATCGTATCAAAATTATATTCGGTACACTCAAACACAAATATGTATGATAATAATACAAACACGATATGGATTCTATAAAAACCATATCCAATAAACACACTAACAATTGGATATCGAAAAAATATATTCCCTCGGTCCTTATAAGATTAGTCCAATTTTAATTTCAGCACAAAAATTAATATTTGTGAGTATAGTAGAATTAATATTTTATTGATGTGAGGAATTTTTTTTTCAATTTTAGGAAAGTGAACTAATCTGGTGGGAATTAATCTGGCGGGATGGAGGGAGTATGTATTATCAATTCAGTACCCAAAAAAATTAATTCTCAATTTAAGATTTTTGAAAGATTAAAAAAAATCTCAATTCACAATCACAAAAATAATGTCGTATCTAAAAATTTATAATTAGAGATACAATATATGAATAAAATATATTGGGAATACATTATATGAAAATATATATAAATAATAATAAACATATATATTTGATAATAAAATATGTTTTGGGTACAAGTGTACCCCAAGCTAATATGTGTGTCCGCCTCTCTGTGGACAAATTATACAATTCTTAGTTCATGACTTCAATATCAGATCGTGAGTTGCTAATTGTTTAATTTTTTCAGGTTTTAAGTTGAGATATTATTTTTCATGTCCTGGATTGATAATTCTCCAAATAAAATTAGGAAAATAACAATGATTTTGTATGATAGTATTTTGAAAAATAATTAATATGATAATAATGCTTAAATCAAGTAAAATATCATAAATACAAATAATAAAATTTATATATAATAACAATTTAGAAAGTGGAGGAAGTTTTAATTAATTTGTTAATTAATGTTAGTATCTAATTCAATTAATGAATAATCCATTCTGAATCAGCATCAGATTTTTGTATACCAAATAGGGCAATTCATTAGGAATCGAAATTTATTAGGTTCCAATCCAAATCTATTATTTTCCCAAATTATTTGTGGTATAGCATAAAAAAATTGTCATAGTTTAAAAATTAGATTGTATCAATAAATGGTCAACTCGCCACTAGCAAAGGAATTCTATAAAATTTTATATTCAATAATTGTATTCACTATGATGCACTTAGCGTATAATATAATCATATGGATGATAAATATTAGGGAAAACTATGAAAAATACCCTATAGTATTGGTCAACTATGAAAAATACCCTAATGTTTGCTTTTCCTTGAATTATACCCTAAAGTTTCATTTTGGCCACTAAAATACCCTTTACTATGAAATATATCCTAAAGTTTCTCATGACATTGAATTATATCCTAATGTTTGCTTCTGTCAATTAAAAATACCCTACGTCGCTAACGGTGTTAAAATTTTAATACAATATATGCCACATATATACCAAAGAAATGGAAATGTCACATATTATTTAATTTATGATTCATAAAAATTTTAACATCAAATCAAATATTAGTAGGGATGTCAATTTAGTCTGAAACTCGCGGGTTGGCCCGATTAACCCGAGCTAAAATACGGGTTAGGGTCAAAATATTTTAGCCCGAATAGCCTTAGACCAAATAACCCGAAGCCCGAAACCTGATGGGTTGGCCCGATTAACCCGATTACTTTTTTATTAATATATCTATCATAATTATAGTACTAAAATCTACTTTTGATATTTAAGATCATATATATTAATTAAATTTTAAGTTATATAATTGTATTTAGTTCAAATAGTATTTAATACATAGTTAAGTTTATTTACTTACGAATTTAAAATATATTTAAATATTGCTAAAATTAAAAATAATATATTTTAATAGTTAAATTAATCATTATACTAAGAGTTTGTGATGTGTTTTGTATTTTTTATAAGAGAAAATTAATATTTTGTTTATTTTTTATTATTTAAAATATTAAAAGAGTGAAAAGATATTAAAAATAAAAAATAATTAATAAATTCATTGGCCCGACGGCTAGCCCGAAAACCGACGGGTTAGGGTCAACTTTTTTTAGCACGAAAAAATTTCAGCCCGATTTGACCTGGATCGATTAACCCGCAGCACGATAGGACTGACCCGAAACCCGACGGGTTAGCCCGATGGGCATCCCTAAATATTAGGGTATAATTCAATGATAAAGAAAATATTGGGGTATTTTTTATAGTTTAGGGTATTTTTAATTGACAAAATGAAACATTAGGGTATAATTCAAGGAAGGAAAAATAATAGGGTATTTTTCATAGTTGACCAATAGTTTAGGGTATTTTTCATAGTTTTCCCTAAATATTATATTTGCTAGTGTTTATTTATTTTGGAAGATTATTTGGTAGTGTTGTGAAATGACATTTTCAACGCTGTGCGAATCAGTGTTTGACGTTTTTTTCCCTGAGATTCATTGAAGAGTAGCTTCCCCATTTTTTCAAACTCTTTTTTCAAAGTCGTTTACGTTTCCTATATAGTATAAGACTGAATGTCAATTCAGTTTTGAATTTTAGAAGCGCAATTCATGTTGCACGCCATGCATATCATGCTTTTGCAAGATTATTGGATCATACAAAATTAGTGAGCAATCATTTTCATTTGGTAACCAATTTTGGCGAATCCAAAAATTTATTAAAGAAACTATATACAAAGTAAAATATAGCAGAAAAAAATACAATAAAATTTGGTTCATCCTCATTCTTAACTCTCTCGTATTTTATTATTCATTATTTTTAATCTTGTTTTTCTTGCTTGCTAAGGAACTATCTCATAAAAAATTCGAATCACTATACTGTAAAAACAAAAAATAATCTCAGCTAAGGGGTTGAAGCCGCCCCTATTTACATCAGCCACTGCTAACAAACCACTTAATGATTTATGGCATGATTTAAGCAACTTGTTTTCATAAAACGTGATAATGATTTTTGTAATTTAGTGCAATTTGATTTCTAAGATTGTGTTTAACATGCTTTTAAGTTTTAATAATCCTATTCATGCACTAGTGTGAATGGATTGAAAAGTTTAAAATTTCAGATTTTTTTTAAAAAAAAACTTCAAACGATAATATATTTTTGTTAGGTGTTGATGTAGAAATCTCACTTTTAATTTGATGTTTTGATGTGTTAAAACTGTATACCAAAGTTTAGTACTTTAGAGTTATTACTTCATGTAATCCTTTGTATAGGATAATTGAGTTGTAATAGTTTGGGTAAGGCAAACCGCCAAAAACGGTGGAACAGTTTTTGAGGATGAAACTGTCAGAACAGAGGGTCCGAAGAAAACTGTGGTCCGAAGAAAACTGTGAAGACAGTTCAAGAAGCAAGGGGCCGAGAAAACTGTGCGGGCAATTCTAAACTGTCAAGGAAGCCATAGCGATGAAAAATGTGGATATAGTTTTCATAGAGAAACTGTCGAGAGGCGCTCACAGTTTCAGACAAGCGTAGTTTCACGCCAAAGGAAACACGTGAAAAGCAAGGGGTCTAGCAGTCATAAAGAGCATTGAAGACTCAATGATAAGGAACAACGATACACGCAGTTATGACTGCAGTACAACGTTGTTCAACTCTGACACAACAAGACAAAACTGTCTCTGCAAAAAGCATGACAGTGTTCAGAAAAGGCAGAGGAGCAGGTCTGCGACCACAGAAAAGGTTGGCCATTGATTGGACATCATTCGAATTGTCTCTACCGGCTATTTGTCGCATCATTCGAATTGTCTCTACCGGCTATTTCGACAAATTCAACTATAAATAGCAGAAGGACCAGAGGGACAACAACTTCAACACTTACGAACCTTGTCATTACTCTGCCAAATTTAAAGCTCAAAGCATTAAAGCTCTCAAGTGAAGGGCATTAACTCCGTGTGTCATTTATTGAACACGAGGCACATTCTTGCTTATTGAATCATCTATGATTCACCGTGTGACCTTGAGTACACGAGGATTAAGTCTTTCGACTTAGTCTTTCTATTTGGTGTTCTTACTTTTCAAGTAAGAACATAGCAGCCTAGTTCTCTGTCGAGGAACAAGTTATTACGGGCTATCGCCAACTTTCGAGTGTTCTGGGAATAACTTAATCATCCATCCACCGGAGAAGGGGAAGGAAGGTTTGTCCTCAATCCATTTCCGACGACTGCCAGTTCTGAGAAGGCTTCGAGGTGTTACCTAGCTTCGAGGAACTGAAGAAGGAGTGAAGATCATCTACCTGGGCGAGTGATCCAGTTTGCTGCGAACGGTGGTTTTCGTGGTGATTGGCTATAAATCGTGAGGAGTGTATACTTCATTTTCTTAGTGATTTACCGGATTAATTTCCGAAGAGTGGACGTAGGACTTTAGGCTCCAAACCACTATAGTATCCTGTCTAATTTACAGTTTTCGCACTTTTATATTTACGCAGTTTACAACTGAATTTTGAAACCTTCAACACTTCACTAAAGTGTTGAAGTGTATATCTGAAAACTGACTAAGTAAACTGCTCGGCTAACACAGTTTTTTATAAACCTAAATTGGGAAACTGACCCCCCCAATTTTAGAGTGCAACTGCTTGTAAAAACTTCCGCTGCATAATTATTCGTACTTTGAACAGGGACCAACAATTTTGCTTATAATTTTTTTAATAGAAATATGATTCATTAATTTAAATTTTATTATATCTCAAATTCATAAGAATGCAAGACACTTTATCCATTTGAATTCTTAACGGCAGAATTTGCATATCTATGAATAATTAATGTAAATATTAAGAAAAAGGATCTTTAACCAGATATTTTGATAAATTATTTGAAAGATAGGGATGCCACGCACACATACATAGATTATGAGGTGGTATCCTTGATGAATTGGAATTTGGGCCAACAAATCTCATATTGTTTTATTTAATTGTTCAAGATTACACTAATGCAAAACATAATGTATGGATTTAATCTTTTAATTAGTTGATGATGAGTCTAAAGTTTAACAACTTTTGTCCAGTATGAATAACAAAAATGGCGTCGGTTTGTCTTTTTTTTGGGGGGCATATAATCATCACATCGCATATTTTTAATGGGTTCATACCTTATTAAGGAACTCATACACGTAGGGCATATGATTAGTGGGGCTAATCACATGCATATAATTTTTAAAGTTGAGCATGGAGTAGAGATTATCATGTTAATTATTGTCCGTCAAAATAATTTAATCTAAGTAATATATTCATTCGCCTCAACCTATCGAAGGGTTCAATAATTTGGAGGCCCACGAAAAAACTAATGCATATTAGATATAAATTAAGGCTGACAAAAGCTGATTCGACGCGAATCCGCATGATAATACTAAGTACGAATACGACACCAACCAGTTAAACTCTAACACGAATACGACACTAACCCATTAAACTCTAAACACGAACACGATAACGACACGAGTCAACTCTACACGCAGGGCTAAAAAAATTAATTCGACATGATAACACGACATGAACTCACACGATAATAATGAGCACGAACACGACATAAACTCGTTAAGATCAAACACGAATAAAAAAACCTTCGACATGATAATAAACCGATATAATAGTGATCCAATACGCATAAACTGCCAGTTCTTTGAATGCATCCAAGAAAATATGTCCTAATCTATTAAGGAGACAAATCTTGAAGGAATCCAGCTCTACATATTATAATAATAATAATAATAATAATAATAATAATAATAATAATAATAATAAAGAAGCATATACAACAATGGAATACGTGCAATCTTGTAAATATATCTTAATTCCTGAATATTAGGGTTATTTTTTTAATTTCAACTAGGAATTAGATATTCATAATTCATGTATGAAAAGTCTACACTAACAAATTATTTATTCACAATCATTATCATTATTTAAGAGTTTAGAATTCTGGAAGTCTCTTGTATCAATAAACACTTCTTTCCATATGGTTTGTTCAAATCAACCATAATATTACTATATTGTTTATTTTTCTATTAAATATATAATGGGAGAAGGACTATTATATTTATACATAAAAAGATGTGATTTCTTTCATAAGTGAGAGAAAAAATGAATTTTACAAAACACTAAAATAATTGCTAAATCCAAAGAAAATTTAAACTTGATAACCTAATCGGCACAAAGCCCGGCCCGCTAACATTGAGCAATAAATAGAGCTGGGTTGTATCATTATTTTGGGCTTTTTCTATTAAATTTAATTATAGCCCATACTAAAAAAATTAACAACCATTATTCTGGATTTATGTAAAAATAAAAAGATTAAGAATTAAACATAATAAAGTAAATTTGGTATATTATCAATGCGTTTCTTATTATAAATTATAAGTTTTAAATGAAAATATTTCGATAATATATATGTATGGTTTTTGTTCCCAGAGGCAACAACTGATGATGTGATGATGCTCGGCTTCTTCGATCACCATGGACTAGGTTAGGGTTGCAATTTTATAAATTAATTTGAATTTAATTATTTGGAAATAATTGCTTAAATGTTCGAGTTTTCTTTTTATTATTCATTTCATTGGCTTAATGCACATTTTAATGAATGACAAGGAATTATAAACTCGTAAAATTCCAAACACCCAAAATATAATTTTATTTCACAAATATATACGTCAATAATATACTGTATTTTTAGCGCATATATCATATTTATTTTATTATTATTATAAACATTTTATTCTTTAAACCTAATTGATTTAATTACGTTTCTAATTTTCTATTAGAAAAGAAAATTAATTGACATATTTATTATTTTATATATTTTTATAATATTAGGAGTTTTAATTAATAAAAATACATAATATAAATAATTTATTAAATAATTTATTTTGTACGAATACGAAGTCCGGGGAACTTTACATACGGATAATAGTAAAAACAACACCCGAGAACGATTAACAAACAAAAGTATGACAAACCAGACTATAGTATTCAATGAGATTATGGAGCGGCAGCGGGGAAATCAGTCCAACGGCAACCAGTCCGACGAGTAGTACAAGAGTAGTTTTGAAAGATTCAAAGAGAAGTTGATAACGCAGGCTTTCAATATCTAGGGTTAGGTGTCGAAAATTGACTTACAAAGATATATATATATAGGGGTCTAAAGTAGTTAGGGTTTCCTGAATTTTAGCGTAGGTCGTTGGGCAGCGAATTCCGGTTTTTTCGGGTCGTTGCGTTGAATGCTATCAACTTCTTCCGAGAATATCGAGAGCTTATCCTCCCGTTGGACGTCGGCTCTTTTGGCCGTTGGACGGTTGCGCAATAAGCGCTTGGGTGCCCTAGGTAAGCTCGTCGAACTGCTCTGTGTTCCTATCGGGCTACTTTGGTCGAACTGTTGGCGGGGAACTATTTTCAGTCGAGCTACTCCTTCTGTCGAAATGCTTTCTCATGGGCTTTTTCACCTGGACCGACCTGCTAAATCGAATATTGGGCTACAATTTGGGCCTCCAAATGAGCCGATTATCATCGTACCCCAACATGGTATGTTATAGTGACAACCACCTTTTAGATATGAAATAAGACATAATCTGGATCATTGATTAATTGTATGAACGCACAAGATCATTTCTTTTTTTAAAAAAAATCGGTGCAACAAAAGAGTTAAAAAAATCTGCATATTAGGGTATTAGTGTCTTTATACATTAAATTAAATCTTCTCACATATTTTTTTACCGAATTTAATGGGATGTGGTTGCATGATTTATAGTTTTTAAATTTTTAACCTACCAACCACATTATTCCGTGCTTAAAAAAGTTGCATTATTTAAAGACAAATGTTGCATTTTTTAACAAAAAGTTGCAATATTTGATGGGTTTTTTTGTATGACTAAAATTATATATGCACACTTTTTTCCTAATTTCGTGGATTTGATTCCTAAAATACTATATTTTAAAATTAACTTCTACTTCCTTCCTAGTTTATGGGATTGTATCTCTAAATTATCGCAACTCAAAATTAATTTACATAGTCTTCATGATTTCAAATTTTAAGCAATTTAAAAAGTTAATAAATAAAAAGTTGACTTATACATTTTTTATACAATTTAAAGCATGAACAATCCTATAAATATTTATATATAAAAATGCAAATATATATGTATAAAGAAAAAGAATGCATATTTCTACATAGTAATAATTTTCGTTTACATTAGAAAGGAACTCTTTATGTGAATTCAAACCAACATAGTACTGCAACTATTATATCATTATACTACACATTTACAGACATAAAATCTGCAATAATTCAAAATAGATATTTTTTGTAAATAATTATTATTAAAAAACTCTTTATCTAAATTATAATTGGCAAAGTACTGCAACTATTATAACGTTATACTGCACATTTATAGGCGTAAATCTGCAATAATTCAAAATAAAAAAAGTTTTGAAAAATAATTAATATTAAATGAACTCTTTATGTGAATTCAAATTAGCAGAGTATTGCAATTATTATATCGTTATACTACACATTTACAGGCGTAAAATCTGCAATACTTCAAAATAGAAAAGTTTTGAAAAATAATAAATATTAAAAAATTCAAAAAGAAGCATGTAAGTCCCATCTTAATGATTTTGTTGAAGTTCATCTAAAGGGTCTAATTCTTGACTCGAAACCTTTGTTGAAAACTCAGGTTGATGTAAATTCGGAGACGAAGAAATCAGATGTTGGTGAGGGTTCCAAATGATGGAGATTCAGTTAGCAAGATATATCAAGATATTTCAAGAAGATTTGTTGAAGATATTATAGAAGATTTGATATATCTTGATAAGATTTGATTTAGTTTTAATTTGATTTGATTTGATTTCTAGATTTGTTAGATTTGATTTGATTTCCTAGTTAGATTAGGTTTAGAGATTTGATTTTTCTCCCTATAAATAGGGCTTCATATTTTCATTGTAATTCAGTTTTCAGTTTAATAATATTTGTGAGTTTATTTCTCCAATTCTGAAAGCTCAAGAATTTCTGTGGATTACCATGAAATTCGAATTGACTTATCAACCGGACTTACACATCCGATTGTGGTGTCTTTTACCGTTCTGCATTCGTTAGTTCTTCAGCTTATTGGGGCGTATATGAGATTCGTCTGGAATACGTCATTTGAAGGGTTGAATTAGGGTTGCTGGACTTCTATTCCTATTATCGTTCCGTTTCTAGTTCTGTCTGAGTCGTTTCCGCGTCGTGTCTACTCTTGTTCCTGGGCTGCGATCTAAACCTTCCTAGCGAGGATCGTATCATTTTGGCACCAGAGCCAGGTTTCGTTTGTCAAATAGGTTGTGTCTTTCTTTTCCTTATCATTTTGGTATCAAGAACCAGGTCGTGTCTTTCTTTTCTTTTCCTTCCAGTTTAATTCCGTGTCTTGTCCGTTCGTGTCCTGTCCACTTCAATTTTTTCGTGTCAGTTTTTGTTTTTTTTCTTTTTATTTTCATTTTTTTAATTATTATCTATTTTATTTTCGTATTTTTAAGTATTATAATTAGTATTTTCGTTTTT
>JAPKLW010000670.1:110067-176524 GCA_026898455.1 Plectranthus barbatus
ATATATAATTAGATAAAAAAAAACGAAAATACTAATTATAATACTTAAAAATACTAATTATATATATATATATATATATATCATCATCAATATCTATTCATTCTCATCAATATCTATCCATATTTATTCATTCCCACCCATTTATATTCATATATATCCATTCTCATCCACATTTATACATATCTATTGATATTTATCCACATATATATTTTATCTATATCTAATCTTATTTATCCATATTATATATCTATATTATATATATCTCATCTATCCATTCCTTATTCATTCATATATATTCACATCTATTTTATTCATATCTAGATATCCATATCTATCTTATCTATTCATATCTGCCTCATTCATATCTTCCATAAGTATTTATAATCTATCCATATCTAGATATTCTATATCTATACACTTCCTTATCTAGTCATCCATATTTATTCATATATATCCATCCATATCTCCTAGAATCATCTAGTTTTAAATTATGCAAAAAAAAAAAAAAAAAAAACCCTTCCTTTAATCAATTTCATGAATCATTAAGATGAACATTCCATCATTTCAAGGAGAATATGATCCTGAATTATATCTTGATTGGGAGAGGAATATTGAGCATACATTTGAGAGTCAAAAGATTTATGGACGTGAGAGAGTCAAGTTTGCAGCTATGGGGTTTTCTGATTATGCTTTTACTTGGTGGGATCAATTGATGATTAACAAAGAGAAGAATCGAGAGCGGCCAATCATGACTTGGAAAGAGATGAAAGTTGTAATGAGGAAACGCTTTGTACCTAATTACTACTATCGAAAATTATATTACAAGTTGCAGGATTTGAGGCAAGGATCAAAAAGTGTAAAAGACTATTACAGAGAGATGGATGAAGCAATGATTCGAGCCAATATCATTGAGGATACACAGTCAACAATGGAAAGATTTTTGACTGGATTGAATTGGGAAATCCGAGAAGGAGTAGAGGAGCTACAACCATATGATCACTTGCTTGTCATGGTAGTTACAACCAGAGTATTGAGGATCAATTGAAGAGAAGAAGGATTAATAGCAAAGACACAAGTCAAAATAAAGTTAGTTGGAAGGAGTCACAAACAGTTAGGAAACTCTCATCAGAACAGCTTCAATCAGAGAATGAGCAGACAATGGCAATGATAACTGAATCCGAGTCGATGAGTGCTTCAATTCAAGAGCCCAAAGAAGAGGATATGAGAGTTGCTACAACTTTGGAGAGTCATGTTGAAGATAATGAAGAATTTGAGGATCCGGCTACGCTCACTATCATTACCAGTCCAGTTTTGGGAATGCAAAGCCAAAGTCAAGAGACCAAGGAAGAAGACATAGTAGTCCATACTCCATTGGAGGAAGGTTCAGTGGAGGAGAAGGTTGAGGTGGAAATAGTTCATAAGTTTGTTTCTGCAAGTACTATTATTCTTAAAAGGAGGATGCATAAAGAAAAGAAATTACCGGAGTTTGAACATGATGATGTGCCAAACAAGCCAACCAAAGGCAATGTAAGATAGTCAATTGAATCCGGTGTAGACTTGGATTTGAGGACAAATCCTTTTGAAGAGGAGGGGAATGATGGAGATTCAGTTAGCAAGATATATCAAGATATTTCAAGAAGATTTGTTGAAGATATTATAGAAGATTTGATATATCTTGATAAGATTTGATTTAGTTTTAATTTGATTTGATTTGATTTCTAGATTTGTTAGATTTGATTTCTAGATTTGATTTGATTTCCTAGTTAGATTAGGTTTAGAGATTTGATTTTTCCCCCTATAAATAGGGCTTCATATTTTCATTGTAATTCAGTTTTCAGTTTAATAATATTTGTGAGTTTATTTCTCCAATTCTGAAAGCTCAAGAATTTCTGTGGATTACCTTGAAATTCGAATTGACTTATCAACCGGACTTACACATCCGATTGTGGTGTCTTCTACCGTTCTGCATTCGTTAGTTCTTCAGCTTCTTGGGGCGTATATGAGATTCATCTGGAATACGTCATTTGAAGGGTTGAATTAGGGTTGCTGGACTTCCATTCCTATTATCGTTCCGTTTCTAGTTCTGTCCGAGTCGTTTCCGCGTCGTGTCTACTCTTGTTCCTGGGCTGCGATCTAAACCTTCCCGGTGAGGATCGTATCACAGAAGGAAGCTCTGAGACGAAGGAGGAGCATAATGATGAGGGTGGTGCTGCTACTCCTCGCCGCAGGGTGCAAAGGTGTAACGATTAGGGAAGAAATGGTAGAAACACTAGGGTATTGTTCATTCACGAGGCTTAGAAGGGAAGAAAATGGAGATAGTATGGCAGAAATGTTGGGGGTCTCAACTTAAGTCTTAGAATATGGAGATTATGATGGAGTGAAATTAGGAATTAGTTATGGTAATATCCAACTGTTGAGTTTTTATTCCTATAATACTCTCTTATTTGATTAAATAAGGTAAATAAGATAATAAAAACTAAATATAGGATTTAATCAAAGCCTTTAAAATTAAAAAAAAATGTATGGATGAAATTAATTCTTATTTCTCATTCGGGAAATGGTTTATATATAATTACAACTATATATAGGGGTGCATTAAAGTCACAAGTGACCCTTTAGATGAGAAAAGAGAATGAATCTGGATCACCTATTTTAGGTGCTGGACGGTTATGAATAAATATTAGATCAAAACTTAAAAGGTGCATTATCTACCTATAAAATGTTGCATTAACGGAGTAAATTTGTCATTCTTCATACCCATTAAATCTATAAAATAGGAAAATTCCTAATTTTATGCTCCATTATCCCTACTTTTTAGAAATTTCGAATTTTAATGAATATTTTCCAAAATTATTTATTTTTATCCTTTTTCACACTCATTATATCTAAAAAAATCCCCAATTTCTTGCTACCTTATCGCTACTTTTTATTAGTTTCGAATTTTAATAAATATTTTCCTAAATCAATTACTTTTATACTTTTTTTTTCATTTTTAGGGATTTAGAATTTTATAGAAATAAATTTAACAAGGAACAATTGCATTATCTTTTCTATGGAATTGCATTATATAAAATATAAAAACTGCATTATCCGTAATTTTAAATGTAATTATGTTATAAAGTCTTTGATAATTCCATGGAACATATTATAACCATAAAAAAAATTTCAATTTTAGCAATTCGCAATTGCATTATCTTTTCCATCGGATTAGGGGTGTACACGGTCCGGTTTGGCCAGTTTGACAATTGAAGTACGGACCAAACCAAATAATACGGTTTGAAAAATTTTCAAACCAAACCAAACCAAATCAAATAAAACGGTTTGGTTCGGCCGATTTAACGGTTTGAAACACGACCTTAACGAACAAAGTCAAAACATAAAAAGATCTTTTATTTTAGTTACAATTTATTTGAAATTTTTTTTAAAAAAAACTAATACTGGCTCTCATCGGCAAAGTACAAGACAATTTTAATAAAAACAAATAATTAATGACACAAAAAAATAATAGTTCATATCACATTCTCAAGCATTATAGTATGGTCAAATTATTAAGATGCGATAACGGCGAAACCGACCCAGAGAACAGAGAAGACAATAAGGGTAAAGAGTGACATTTGAATTAATTTGTGAGATTGGGAAATTGGATATTTTAAGGTTTATTTTAGATTTCATAAAATAAATAAAAATGAAGAAAAAGAAAAAAAATAAAATTGAAATATTTGATTGTTTAGGTTTTATTTTAAATTTAAAAAAATAATTAAAAATGTAGGAGAAAAATAAAAATTGTACTATGTTGCAAAGAAGATTTGAACACGTGCCTTTTAAAACTTTAAGTATAGCTAGAGCCACTATACTAAATATACTACATAGTATAAAATATAATATAATTATTTATTATTAATATAAACGGTCCGGTTCGGTCCAAACGGTCGGTTTCTCAACTCAAATCGTGGACCAAACTAATTAATACGGTTTGAAACTTACGGTCCGGTCGGCCAATTTTTGCACTTGTCAAACCGGCCAAACCGGCCAAATCATTTCGGTTTGGCCGGTTTGGACCAAACCATGTACACCCCTACATCGGATTACAGTATATAGAATATAAATATTGCATTATTCATAATATTAAAAGTAATTATATTCTAACAATCTCAAACACTTCAAGAAACATATGTAATGCAACTTTGCAGGCTTATGTAATGCATATTTACAGGCTTATATGATACAACTTACTTCAAACAAATAAAAGATTTCTAAAAACCTCAATTATTCCTTGAAGGATAATGCAACTGTACAGGCGTATATAATGCATATTTACATGCTTATATAATGCAACTTATACCTGAAAAATAAACAACTTTGCTTTAAGAATGTCAATCAATCCATGAAATGCTGCAACTGTATAGACATATGTAATGCATATTTACATACTTAAATAATGTAACTTACATCTTAAAGCTATACAACTATATTCTAAAACCTCAATCAATACATGAAACTTTACAAGAGTGTTTGATGCAAACTTACCGGCGTATTTGATGCAAATTTACAGGCTTAAATAATGCAACTTACATAAGAAAAATAAATAACTATATTCTACAAATATACATTATTTATGAAAGTCCTTTCAACTCAACCAATCAAACTTCAATTTTCTAAATTGTGACTGTGAAACACAAGCAAACAATCAAGAAAAAAAAGCATGGATAAAAAAGACGACGATGAAAGGAAGTCCGAGTACTTTGCGTATGAAAGGTGCAACGATTCTCCGCTGAACGCATCGGCATAAACCACAACGTCGTCCAACACATTCATGAGAAATCAACCGATGTGATTCGTAGTGCATGCAAAATCAACACATTCATGAGAAATCAACCCTAGCCCGCATCTCCATCTTCTCCAACCCACAAGCCCTAGCCGTCTTTCTCCCGCGACCAGACACCGCCACCATACACCCCAGGGATCCGCGACCAGATATCGTGCACCAACCGTTGCAGCCTTGCTACCGATGTGCTACGATGATCTCTAGTCTGCGCACGAAGCAATCGATCCACTGTTGCTGGCTGATTCATCTTTTAGTACAATTGCTGCTGAATCTGAGGAAAATTTTTGCCCAACTTCTGCAATTTTTTTTATGTTTTTCTATGTCTCCTAATTTCACAAAAAATAGGCACAATGCATGTAAGGTGGAAATATGAACAAAATACGTCATGATTGAGTAGAGCAATTCATGTTACCTTTTTTTCTTTACAATCCAACACCAAGCAATGAAGATGAAAATGGATGTGGATGTGGAGCCAAAACCGCGACTATAGGAATTATGATATACGTCTTTCAAAATAAAAAGATTTGATCGATCACACTTTCCATGTTGTGTAGAAAATTAGTTTGCAAAGAATCTAATTATGAAATAAAAACACTAAAAAGTCTTTAATACATAAAATTAATTGATAAATTAAGTAATAAAATAAATAAAGATATGAAATCTGGACCACTTTTTTCATCAAATTATAGGACAAGATTTATTCTCTCCTCCTATCTAAAAGGGATTTGTGATAGGATCACCACTTTATATATATATATATATATATATATATATATAGAGGAGGGATCATGTGAGAAAAAATCCTACTGTGAGAAAAAAGAATAAATCATATCCATTAGATCTAAATAAATCAATGGTTGATATGCAATCAAGCAACAATTAAAACACAATCAAGCAATTGCTTGATTGTCTTTTAGTTGTTGCTTGATTATTGTGTTGCTTGATTGTGTTTAATTTGTTGCTTGATTTTATATCAACCATTGATTTATTAAGATCTGATGGATATGATTCATTCTTTTTTCTCACATGGGACTTTTTCTTACATGATCCGCTCCCTATATATATATATATATATGAGGAAAGTATTATTCTGAATTATAAATCATGGATTGAAACTCATATGTCGTCAAAAAATATGAGCATTGTTATGACTCATGAGTCCTGTCAAATGATTATTGTTGGATACAAGATCTGTGTTACAAGACTGAAAACACTGCAAGAAATTATGTCTAGTACAACAAGTTTTTACAAGTATTACTGCAAGTACTGCTAGTACGAGAATAAATAAAATAAAATGAAATAACAATATTAAAATATACAAAATGAAAAACGTAGTGCTCGTTAACCGGCGATCGTCCCCAAAGGTAAAACGACTTCGTTCTTTTCGAGGCAACACCGCAATCGGAAAGGCTCCGGCGAAATGAACGGAGGTAAAACTGAGTTGCTTAAAAACAACAAAAAAGATGCAGCAATATGAGGGAAATGTTGCAGTATCTGGCTAAGTGAGCTTGTCTGATGTCGAATGTTCAACAGACAAAGGACAGCCCTAGCATGCCTATTTATAGACACGTTCCACCAGGGGAAGCATGTCTGCCATCAAGGCCGAGCCGTTACAGGGGTGAGACAAGGGCGTAACCGACGCGTTAATCAATGGTTGGAGCCGTTACAAGTTTGTGCAATTCAACATGTGCAAAATATGTTCCACACTCAATTGCAACACATGGCTGACTCATCAGCCAAGTCACCTGCATAGTGTTCACCACGTTGATGATCACTGTAAAATCTACAGATTAATTATAGCAACAGTGGCAAATAAATTTGTAAACCCTAACGTTATCGAATCCAGGGGAATTGTGTGGGGAAAATATCCTATGTACTAATTATGGTTCTAAAATCTATTGTTTGAGTGAACAGAAAATCAGGGTTTTGATTTCGAAAATAAAGATAACAATGCTAAAAATTAAAGAGGTTTTGAAAGCAAATTTAAAGGAACACAGATTCTAGGGAAGAATTCTTATTATGGATAACATGTAGGAATCAATTAATTTAACAGGTGGAATACTGCAATAATGCTATATTTCCTTGTTTCGCAAATATAACCTAGATTACTAATTAGTGACTATCTCCGCTCGGTCTCAAGTACACCAAATTAGTCAATCTGATAAGCATATCTGTCCAATTCCTACAGTCTAGTACATCTTTTTGGATAGTGTAGAGTGTATCATGCATTCCTAATCCCACTATCAATATTCACCTCTCGGTCCTTCTATCGATAGTTAGACATCTAAATTTTTCGTCACTTCTCGGTCCTTGAATTAAATTAGAATTATAAAATAAACACAGGAATCATGAACCTAATTAATTAATCCTAACATGCATCCATAATAATATCAAACCCTAGAACCCGCTAGGGTTTCTAGCCACTCATCGCAGATAGAATTCCAAAAGAAAAAATATTAAATTGCATAAAAGTAAAGAACTTAAAAGAAAATAAAAGGGTTTCATGTTTCCCAAGTCTCCAAGCTCTAAAAACTGAAAAATATCGAATTTACTGAGTATTTATAGGGGTGGATGTGTATCCTATCAAATCTAGGGCTAAAAATATGAATAAATCCGATTTTCATCAAATTCCAGCGCCAGCAGGCCCGCATCGATCGATGTGGATTGGCGTCGATTGACGTGGCTCTCTCTTCGGCGTCGATCGATGTGGATTCACGTTGATCGACGTGGTCTCTTGCCCCATCTACGCGGTCTCACGGTTTTGGTCATAACTTCCTCTCCCGAACTCCGATTGACCCGATTCCAGTTGCGTTGGAGAGCTAACTCAAAGCTTCATCCATTGCCATGCACCAATAGCCCGAATTCCTCTTGTGGGAGAACTCTTCACTGCTACTCTTACACGTCACTGCTTTCGGAACGATTTTCAAGTGAATTTAGGCCTAAAACCTGTAAAAACACCAAGACGCGCATAATATCACCTAATATAGACTCATGCATAGAATATATATATAAACTCAATAAAACTACATAAAATAGTAGAAAATAATATAGATAAGCGAGTAAAATAATGAGCTTATCAACCCCCCAAACTTGAACGTTTGATTGTCCTCAATCAATAGGCAAGAAAGAAATCAAAAGATCATGCGATTAAAGTGCAATGCCTCACAAGATTCATCATAGTCAAGAATCAAAAATCCATTACACACAAGCAATTTGAAAGAGACAGAAAATTCATCAACAGTGGAAGAACTCACAAGAAGTGTATCGCTCAACTCTCAAGTGTTTAAGGTATAGATGAAAGCACTCAACAACATGTATGAAGAAATTTCTACCATAGGCTTGCAAATTTTTTAATATCTCCACTGCTAGAATGTGCACACAAGTCTAGAATCAAAAAGGACTTTCATTAGGTTGTAATGTAGGCTTTTTGTGAAGGGTAGGAAAAATTTGGCCAAGTGACTAAATTAAGTTGAGTTGATCATTCTCAACTAATGCAACCACCATCTATTCATCATTCAACCTTCTCCTAATATTTTCAACAAACTCATTTTTTTTTTCTAGCTCATTTTGAATCTCTTATGCTCTTTTTGATAATTTTGTATTCTTTTCTTTTCAGAGAGCTTATGAGAATTCTAATTATTTCTTTGATCTTCTTTTTTTTTTCATACATCTTTCCAACACTAATTTATATTTTCTTACTCCATCTCACAATCATTCCACCCCATATACCACAACTCAAGACATGAACGAAACCAATACATCTTCTTAATCTCATAGAGAAGGAAATTTTTTTTTGTATAGGCTCAAAAGTGGCTAACTATGGTAAATTTAATGTGAAGGGACAGTGTTTAGGGAATTGGGCTAGCAAAGATGGCCTAAGATCATTTCCTAAACTTGTGCACACTATGCAGTCTCAACACAGAAAATAGGCAAGTTCTAGAGAAATCAAAACACACATGTGAATCTCACATCCAACGAATTACGGCTCAAAATCTCACACAAGGGTTTAAAATTTTCTTCCACAGTCAATTTCAAATCAGCTCAATCAGCATGCAAGCATAAGTGTCAAATCAATCATATCGTGCGGTATTCTACATTCATAGGCATCTAACCACAATCACAATCAATTCGAACTCAACCCTCAATCGATTCTAATCTCACATTCTCATTCGGGTTATTTCAAAACTCAAAAATTTTCCCCACAAAATAGAATAAAACTTAAAATTTAATGCAAAAATTAAATACAGAAAGCAGAATGAATAAAATATAGAACGTTCCATCTCTTGTCCACATCCCCCCAAACTTATTTCCAGCTCAAAGAGTGGAATAAGTTTGAAAATTAGACAAAAGAGGGAACAATACCTGGTAGTTGATCTCAGACGTCAACTTTTTATCTCCCCGGAGTCTTCAAACAACGCACGACGTGAAATAATTGCTACTGGCACTTCGCGTCGATCAACTTTGGATGGCGTCGATTGACGTGAAGCCTTCTTGCTGATCCTTTCTGTGGATCGAAGAGTATCACGCCGGGCTGCTCGGCGTCGATCGATGCCAGGCTGCGTCGATCGACGTCGAGCCGTACTCAATTTTTTTTTAATTAAACTGCAAAATAACTGTTAGCGCAAAAATAATAGAAATTTAAAATAATAAAAAAAAATGAAAATTAAAAAGGAAATACGGAAAAGGTTGGGTTACCTCCCAACAAGTGCTTGATTTAACGTCGCAGCTCGACGATACCTCAAATCACCGCCAGGGAGGTCGGGTCCAGACTCGCTGGCCTTTGGCATCCACCATGTAAACCTTACGGTATTTGACAATGGTGGTGAGCTCAGAAAAAGGTGGTGTAGTTGACACTTTCACCCTTTCGTTTCCTCTCTCCCTCTCAATGGCAGTTGCTTCTTCCTCTTCAGATTCATCTCCATCATCTGTAGTGGAGATTAATTATAGCAACAGTGGAAAATAAATTTGTAAACCCTAAGGTTATCGAATCCAGGGGAATTGTGTGGGGAAAATATCCTAGGTACTAATTATGGTTCTAAAATCTATTGTTTGAGTGAACAGAAAATCAGGGTTTTGATTTCGAAAATAAAGATAACAATGCTAAAAATTAAAGAGGTTTTGAAAGCAAATTTAAAGGAACACAGATTCTAGGGAAAAATTCTTATTATGGATAACATGTAGGAATGAATTAATTTAACAGGTGGAATACTGCAATAATGATATATTTCCTTGTTTGACAAATATAACCTAGATTACTAATTAGTGACTATCTCCGCTCGGTCTCAAGTACACCAAATTAGTCAATCTGATAAGCAAATCAGTTCAATTCCTACAGTCTTGTACATCTTTTTTGATAGTGTAGAGTGCATCATGCATTCCTAATCCCACTATCAATATTCACCTCTCGGTCCTTCTATCGATAGTTAGACATCTAAATTAATCGTCACCTCTCGGTCCTTGAATTAAATTAGAATTATAAAATAAACACAGGAATCATGAACCTAATTAATTAATCCTAACATGCAACCATAATAATATCAAACCCTAGAACCGCTAGGGTTTCTAGCCACTTATCGCAGATAGAAATCCAAAAGAAAAAATATTAAATTGCATAAAAGTAAAGAACTTACAAGAAAATAAAAGGATTTCGTGTTTCCCAAGTCTCCAAGCTCTAAAAACTGAAAAATATGATGATGCATATGATAGCTCCCTGAAAAAGTCGAATTTACTAAGTATTTATAGGGGTGGATGTGTATCCTATTAAATCTATGGCTAAAGATATGAATAAATCTGATTTTCATCAAATTCCCCGCGCCAGCAGACCTGCGTCGATCGATGTGGATTGGCGTCGATCGACATGGCTCTCTCTTCGGCGTCGATCGATGTGGATTCACGTCGTCGATCGACGTGGTCTCTCGCTCCATCTGCACGGTCTCACGGTTTTGGTCATAACTTCCTCTCTCGAACTCCGATTGACCCGATTCCAGTTGCGTTGGAGAGCTAACTCAAAGCTTCATCCATTGCCATGCGCCAATAGCCCGAATTCCTCCTGTGGAAGAACTCTTCACTGCTACTCTTACAAGTCACTGCTTTCGGAACGGTTTTAAAGTGAATTTAGGCCTAAAACCTGCAAAAACACCAAGACGTGCATAATACCACCTAATATAGACTCATGCATAGAATATATATATAAACTCAATAAAACTACATAAAATAGTAGAAAATAATATAGATAAGCGAGTAAAATAATGATCTTATCAGTCGACTGGTTTAGCTACGTCGACCGTCCACGTGTCGAGCCTGCAGGCTGACTTCAAGTGCCCAAAAAGATAAGGCACAACGGACCAAGCTAAGCCAAGGACCCAAGAACCCAAAGACCGCCCAATTGCCAAGAACTGAGAACCGAGAACCGGGACCGGGTCGAGGTCGGGGTCAGGACTCGGGTCGCAGGCACTCGGCCAGCGGCCTCACTGAGGCCGTAGGCCGAGGTGGGGCGAGCGGCAGCCACCGGGTGCCACATACACTACACACTTGATTATTACACACCTCAACCATTAAGGTATTTAAACATAAATTAATTACTTTGATTAATCAATGTGGGATACTTCATTTATTACATTACTCACTTATGTAATAATTCCACCAATTGTGTCACTTCGTGGACTCATTTCTCCTCACTGGAATTCGATTTTGAGAAAATAAATATACTACGATCATCTACTCTTCGCGTAGATTAAGTTGGTAATATTTAATTTTGACAAAATTAAATATTTCACATCGGGAATTCACAATAAAGTACCCGAATTACCAACAATTCTTACCCACGAAATTATTCAATTGATTTGTTATTTTGTTTGTAAATCCATTTAAAGATTGCAAATCAATTCATTACAATATGGATTAATAACAATTTGAAAAAAAAAAGAGTTGAATGAATTTGGTCAGTTTAAATTAATCAAATTATTTCAGTTTAAACTTAATTATAAGATTCGTTTTACTGTTGAAATTATATTTTTCTTTTCAAATATTATAATTGATAAATAATCATTTTATTTTATTTTTGCCTGTTCGTGATTTTTTTTTGTCCCTTATTTACTATATAGTGGTAAAATACCTAATTTGTGATCGAAAGATTATGGATATAAATTTCATAACAATTACTTTCTTCATCCCAATTAAATTGTTTTATTTTGAGGAGATACAATATTTAAAATATGTGAACGGTAGTAGAATAAATACTTTATTGATAAGTGTGAAAAATTTACTATTTTAAAAAAGTGAATTAATATTAACTTACTACAGAAAAAAGAAAAGTGAACAATTTATATGGGGCTATGTCCTTTTGTAAATAGTACGTAAATTATTAAGGGTAAAAATGTAAAAGGTAGACCCTGCGTCCCCTATAAATAAGGTGACCCTCATTAGGAGAGGACACCCCCTCTTGTAATATATCCTTTAATATATGACAAGTTTTTTCTTCATCTCTGGAGGATCTAGAAAAGGCTGCAGCAAGGAAGCTATTTTGCCATTGATCTTGAGATCTTGAAGAAGAAACATTTCACGTATGAAATCACAAACTCATTTACAAAGTTCAACATATCAAGCATGAAATGTCAAAATGGCAACCTATATCGCTGTGACAGCATATAGCAGGCCTGACAGAGTAATAATCGATATGAAGAACATAGAAGTCAAATTAGATCATAATAACTATAATCAATATCATCTACTAACAAGTATAAATAAAAAAAATAGTTGTTGCATTAATAGACACAGGATCTTGTACAAGTTTTATAAGTGAAGATTTAGCAACGGATATTTATGATTTACACCCAGAAGTAACATATATTACTCTTGAAGGAACTCCAGTACGAAACACTAAATATACATCTGTTAATATTATTTTTAGTAAGACACTCTCAGTAAAAATTGAAATACCAATTGATGGAAGAACTAAACAAGAACAAAAAGAAATAATATTAGGAATAGATTTTCTAGAAAATTTTAATTATAAAATAAAAGGCAAAGAATTAATACTAAAAATACAAGGAGAAAAATCTAAAATCCCACGAATAAATTTATACCAAGAAAACATTAAACAATTACTATGAATATCTTTGAAAAAGGAGAAAACTCGAAGCAAGAACAAGAAGATAAAGAGGATATAAAAGAAATAACAAAAACAGAATCAATTGGAGAATATTTGTCTGATATAATATTCGATAAGAAAATAATAAATAAAGTACGAAAAAAGGAGAATTAACACTTAATTCCAAAGAAAGTATAGAAATTCCAACATTTAATAAAAAAATATCAAATATAATAAATCGAGAAAATATAGTATACTACGGAATAATGAGTGGAGGATCAATAGTATACATGAACCAAGCAAATTATGAATTCCAAGCATACATAATGAATAAAGAAAAAATACCTAAAAATGATCAAAAGAAATTAGGATACATACATATTGAAATAATACAAATAATACTAAAATCTAATTATTTTACAGGAATAGATTCACCTGTACAATTACAAATTGTTGATAATAGAATTACAAATGAAAAGAAAAAATTATAGATGGCAATCTAGGTTACGACATCATTAAATTTAATGTTGCATTACAATACGAAATTCCTTTTCAAACACAAACCTTTAGTGATGCAATTGGAGTCCGATGCAATTTCAAAAGAAAAGATTTAATGAAATCTTTAGACATACCATTTACTGTAAGTTACAAAGTATCTTATGCATTAACCAATAGTAATTTAAGTATAATTTTTCAACATAGAGATAGAATATATACAGACGAACTATTAAGTACTACAAGTACTGTAATAAGAAAAGATGATAGCCTACAAAAATTCATTCAACGAAGCTCATCTCAAAGAGTCCAAAATAACACACCAATATCTAAAAACATTATAGAACAACCAAGAACTAGTACAAGTAATATAAATCATAATAAATGGATTGAACCACTAAGAAGACAAACATTACATTCAGATAATCAAATAACACAACTAAATAAACAAATACAAGAATTAAAAACAGTAGTTACAGAAATAAATGATAAAATATAATGCTATTCAATATTGATTAAATTATGTCTAGTTCTACTTTTATATCAATAAAAATAGATGATGAAAGAAGCATATATCGTCTTTATACCGATGAATTGATGCAACAAAAATTAAGAACATAATATCTTGAAGTTCATACAGCTTATAGTTGTCTAGTAAGAAAATTTACATTTGTTGATAAAGAAAACTTACAAGAAATTAGAAAACTTAATTCTGACATAGAAATATTAGAATTTAGAATTAAAGAATTACATCAACAATTAGAAGAAATTAGATTAAGAATCAATAGAAAAACATCTAATATCCCTGAACAACTTTTGACGGCGATGCAGATTTCGAGACAATAGAAGAAAGGATGTGAAGAGATAATACAAGAGAAGAAAAGAAGTGAAAGGACATCAGTGGTGATGTCCTTTCACTTCTTTTCTTGATGTCCTTTCACTTCTTTTCTTCTCTTGTATTGTCTCTTCACATCCTTTCTTCTATTGTCTCGAAATCCGCATCACCGTCGGTGCTTGGTGTACAAATGCTACAGGTGTGATCTCCAGAAAATTCTTCAATTAATCTAGTACAAATTTTTTGCTTTATTTCTGGAGTGTATTCAAAATCAATACCTTGTAGGTCTCTTAGGAATTTCTCTATATATTTTTGGCTTTGACTGTCAACTTCTTTTTCTTTTGCTTGCATGCTCCATATGATTAATGATTTTGAGATATAATTTGTTCGTGCTCGGATTTTAATTCCTCGTAGTAGTATCAGAACATAATTATTTAGGAATTGTTATATGATATCTCCATGCTTTGTTTCTCCAATAGTTGGGTAGTTCTGATTGCTTACTCCTATCTGACATAATTGTATGGTTGTTTGTCTGACTTGCCCTGCTTGGTCTCCTTCATTAAACAAAAGTGGATATGTTGCAAATATTTTTAGGAACCCTTCTCTTTGCTTTAATACTCCTGAATGATATTGCTGAATAGCCTTCTTCATATAGTTCGGGAAGTATCGAAATATATCCATGCTTCTTAAGTATATTGTACTTATGAGTCCACTTTGGAACATCATATATGTCTTAATTGGATCTGCTTCAGGTAGAACTATTGCCTTGGGTCCTTGAAATGTGCCTTCAATAGGATATATGCTTGAAAGTTTGTCTGCCATTGTGTAATTAATCAAGAAATTATATTCTTGATCAAAAATTGCTTTGGTTAGTTTTGTTAGCTCTTCCCGTTCTTGTTCAGTAGGGATAGAATTTATTGTTAGTGGTTTGTTATTAGGGATTTTCCCTAAACTTGTCATTCTTGTTTGTAATGGTCGTCCTAGCATTGCTGCTTTTGCTGCATAAGTATTCCTGTACTCCATTAGTGCATTCTTTGCTTCTTGCAGGCTAGGGTATTTTTTGTGGATGATGCTGCTATGATTGTTGATGAAGATCGCTTCTTTGCTCCAGTAATCATATATTCCTGTATTTAGACCATTAAATATAATGTAGTATGCTTTAGCTCTTTCTTCTTCATCGAATTTTTCTTTAGATCAAGATCCTTCAGTTGCCTATTCTTCTGTCTTTGATTTATCCTTGATTGTTATTGCTGGGAAGTCTTCGGTTGTTGATTTGCCGCTGAAAGAATTAAGCATTAATTCGATTGCCTGCGCTTCTTTATCTGCTTGGCTTGCTTCCTTTTGTAACTGTTGTGCTTGCAGACGAAGTTGTTTTCCTTTTTCTAATAATCTTTCTCTTTCTACTTTTAGGATGGATCGTACTCCTTCCATTCTCTTGTCAATGTATCTGCTAGATTGTTTTCTTTGCCTGAAATGTGTAAAGATAGGAAATCGTATTGTTGAGCTTCAAGACTCCATCTAAGTTGGCGCCCTTTATTCTATGATTCTTTTAACTTATATTTTGTAAAGTCTTTTGTATAAGAGCTGTCCGTTTGATATATAAACTTTTTTGGTTGTAAGTCCAATTTGAATTTTCATAATGCTTTTATAAAAGCGAGTGTTTCTTTTTCATGTACTGTATAATTTTTCTCAGCTGGTTTAAATGTTCCTGATGTCCACTTTGTTAATAATATATTCTGAAATTGTTTTAAAAATATTTTTACTTCAGATGGTTTATTATTTGTGATAAATATTTTAAAATCATTATAAACACCTGAGATTGCTTGAAGAACTGCTCCCCAAGTATCCTGACTTGCGTCAGTATTTAGAATAAATAAATCGTTTGTTTTTTGTAGATATAATCTTGGAAGATTTTTGCATAATTCTTTTAAAGTTTTTACAGCTTCTGTTGCACTAGTTGTCCATTTCCATGGAATCTTTTCTGATATCATTTTTTGTAATAATTCTCGTTCCTTTGAAAGTTATTTTATAAAACCCTTTTCACAATATAGGTTAAACACCCGAGAAATCGTTGTATTTGATTTCTATTTTCTAATCTATCTAGAAATTTATTAATTTTTTCTAATAAATGTTTTTGTGGTTCTATGTATCCTCCTTTTAGAATCTTCATCCCTAGAAATTCTACTTCTTCTAATGCTATTTTTGCTTTTTCTTTGCTTAAAATTATTCCTTTTTCTTTAAGTTGCAATAAAATTTTTGCAACTTGGTTTAAATGATGTTTTCTTGTTCCTAAAGTAAAAATTATAATATCATCTATATAAGCTAGACTTATAGATTCAAACCCTTTAAGATTGTTATCCATAAATCGTTGATACATACTCGGTGCCTGTTTTAATCCAAATGGCATAACTGCAAATTGATATTGATTTTGTGGTGGACAACTAAATGCTGTGAGTGGCTTAGTATCTTTATGCAATCGTAATTGCCAATATCCTGATTTTGCATCAAGGGTTGTGAACCATTCTGCCTTTTTAATTCTAATAAAAATATAATCTTGCTTAGGTAATTTGTATGCATCTCCTCTAGTAGCTTTATTCATTTCTTTATAGTTTACAACCATTCTTCTTTTTCCTCGTTTTAATTCATTATGATTTTCGACATAGAAAGCTGGTGCACTATGGGGACTTATACTTGGTTCTATAATTCCCTTTTGTAATAAATTTTATGTTTCTTCTTTAAATTTTGCTACATCTCTTTCTGTATATGGAATTCTATTTGGTACATTTATTTCTTTGTTACGATCTATGAGTTCTATCCTAACTTCCATTGTGTTTGTATTTTTAATAGGATATAAAGGATCTTGACTGCTTATTTCGTCTAGCATTCTTAAGACTTTTATTTCGATTTCCTCGTGAATGTACAGAATTAAGTGATTTTGAAGCTCATGAATAATCTTTCCTTGTAAGAAGGAAAGTGTAGTATATATCTTTGTTGTAACTAAATGTCTATGTTGGTTTTCCATTGCTGGACAAGGTAATTTTACTCTATCAATTTCTTGAATAAAATGGTAATATTTTTTAAGAAAATTATTTCCTAGTATTAATGGTACTCATGTATCTTGTTTGTATAAGGTGCCTAAAGGAAATTTTCTTCCTTCGATTAGTATTACTAAATCTTTCGTTCTTTGATTTATCTGTATAATTTTATTATTAGCAATTCTTACTTTTATTGGTTTTTCTAGTGTTGGCCAGTATTTTATTGATAACAGTTTTTCTTGTGCAAGGCAATATAGTTGCTCCAGTGTCAATATAAGCAAAAGTATATTTATTAATTAGTTTTACTTTTATAAATGTACTATTCTTGCTCATCACTACTTTTTGTGTAGCTAGAATTTTCGGATTCAGATTTTATACTATATGTATCAAAATTTATTTCTTCATCTTCTTTATATATTTCTTCTATAGGTTCTAGCCCTAAAGAGTATATGAATTTTATTTTATTTTCTTTATATAAATTTTTCTTTGGACATTTGTTAGCATAATGACCAATTTCTTGACATTTCCAACATCTACATGTCTTCTTTTCCTTCGAATTCTTCTTATCTCTTGTGTTTTTATTATACTTTCTATATCTCCCTTGATATTTTTGCTTCCATGATGTTTTAAATGTTTTATATTTATATTTTTTATACGAGAGTAATATTGTTTTTTATATCTTCTTTTTCTTTTTCTTTCTGGTTTACAACCATATTGATGTGGAATTGTTTCAAGTTGTTTACAACATCGTATATTTATTTTTTCTAAATATCTTTCTTCAATTTTTCTCATACACAATTCATCTCTATATTCTAATGCATATTTTTCTATTAATCCTAAAGTTTCTTTTGTTTTTGTTGAATTTACTATTTTTGTATATATGCATTGTAACATTGCTGGTGGTAATTTACTTTTTACTATATCTAATAGGACAGTTATGTCTGGTGTTTTATAAAAATTTTCCTTTATTTGGCAAAAGAAATTTTCTGTTAAACATGGGTCACAGAGAGCCATATTACTTAGTATTCTTATAATATGTGATTTTTCAAATTTTCGTATTGTTTCTGTTTCATCTCCAAAAAATTCCTCAAATATGTCTCTAGTTAAATTTTTTAGGAGATCAAATTTTGCTTCTTTTGATGTATCCTGTTTATCATAGGGATCATAATGATATGGTGTTGTATTTAACCAATCTGATAATTGTCCTGTGGCTTTATACATTATATATTAAAAAATCTTCTAGCGGTAATTTGCTAATTGTATCGTCATCAGTTTGAACTATCATTTGGAATTGATTTATCCATAACATAATTAAACTTGATGCATTTAATGCGCAATCTATGTTTAAAACTCCACTACTTATACTTCTTTCTTTTTGAATATATGATGGTGAAATATTTTTTTTGTATTTTCCTGTTGTGTATGTATAGTTATTTTTATACATATAATCAATAAAGCTTTTTTTGTATTTATTTGGTCATGTTTCGTTGCTTGTAGAAGCATCTCTCATATGTTCATCTTCGTCTCTTTTTTTTCGTTCTTCTTCTTCCATATTTAATGTTGGATTTTCGTCGTCACTATCTATTCCATAAATGATACATTGAACATCTTCTTCGTCAATTCTTGCCATATTAAATCTTATAATTGTAATTTGTCTATTAAATTTGTTAATTTTTCTATTTCGTTTATCTTCGAATTGGTGGTCTCCATTTATTTGTGATTTTGTTTGTTGAATCTATAGGTTTATTTTTTAATTTTTAATTTGTCTTTTTTGTTACTAATTCTTGTATCAATTCTAATGCCTCTTTACATTCAAGACATTTTTCTTTTCCTGTTAATATTTTGTCATTATCTAATTTTCCTTATTCTTTTAAATAGTTAATTAAAGAAAAATGTCTCCGTCCCAATTAAATTGTTTTATTTTGAGGAAGCACAATATTTAAGATATGTGAACGGTAGTAAAATAAATATTTTATTGATAAGTGTGAAAAATTTATTATTTTAAAAAAGTGAATTAATATTAATTTACTGAAGAAAAAAGAAAAGTGAATAATTTATATGGGGTTGATGAGATATAATATAATTTAAATTTTTTTAATTTCTTTTTTGGTTTCAGACAGGAGTTGGGAATTGGAGCCCTTTGTTTGGACTAAAAATTAAATCACATAAAAATCCTCTAGAAACCAAAGTTATTGCTCTTATCTTCCTCTCCAACAACCTCGATAGAGTGAGCCATTTTTTCAATCTCAAATTCAAGAAAAGGTAATTTCAACGCTTCTGAGGCTTTCTTTAGTTATGCTAGTAGATTGAGGCAGGTTTGCGGTGGGTTTATGGAGACTTCTTGATATTGTTTACAGAAGAATGGCTTCTTTACCTCTTGTTTGGAATAACGGGTTCTTGATTGCACAAGAAAAGTTGAATCTTTATGTAGGAAATTCTAATTTTTTTGGGCGAGTGAAAACTCGCTCTTGTTCAATATCCAAGAACAATTTCTGCCCTGCCACTAGTCCCTTTTTCTTGTTGGGTGATTATAGTCGAACTCGAAACCCATATCATAGATTGTCATGTAGCAACAAGATTAGAGTAGTTGGAAATGAGAAGCATATTGATAGTCAGTTGGTTAGGGGAGGGCAGAATCATGGAAAGAAGAGGAGGTTTTCTTTGAGATTGCGCCCTAGGATACGGTTATTGTCGAGAAGGTTGAAAAGGGCTTCTATTAGATCGATGCTAGAGGCCATTGGAACGTTCCTCCGCAAGAATGTTAAAAGAGTCACGTTTTCGACTTCTGTTTCTGTTGTCTTGGGGCTATGCTTTTTGTTTCTCAAGATTACTGCTACGCCAACTCCTAAAGTTGCTCCTTATTCGGACCTGATAGCGAGCATTCAGAATGGGAGTGTCACCAAGGTGTTGTTTGAGGAGGGTACACGTCGTATATATTATAATACGAAACCGAGCAATGACGAAGACAAAGATTCTAAAACTGTGGTAGATACATTGTCAAGTAGTAGTAGTGAGAATGTGCTTGGCATTGACTCCAGCAAAGGTGTTTCGCAAAATGATGTGGATGGGAAAAATGTGCTTGTGAAGCTCTCAAAGCCCCAAAATGCATCCCCTGCGTGGGAGTTCTCCACGAGAAAGATTGATCATGATGAGAGATACCTTCTTAGTTTGATGAGAGAAAGGGGGATTTCGTATGGCTCAGCTCCTCAATCAGTTCTCGTATCAATGAGGAGCATGTTGATCACAGTTCTTACTTTATGGATCCCTTTGACTCCTTTGATGTGGCTTCTCTATCGTCAACTTTCTTCTGCCAACAGTCCTGCCAAGAAAAGAAGACCTAGCAACCAATTGGTTTGCTTTGAAGATGTGGAGGGTGTTGATTCCGCGAAGGTGGAGCTTATGGAGGTATGCTGTCTAGTTGTTACGAAATGAAATCCCAGGAATATGAAGCTTGGCAGTTTTGGTTTACTGTATAAGTTATTCGTGTTAAATGGTGAAAACTTTGGGCCATTTTGTGTAAAGATACTTGCTGTAGATATTTACTCTTTCAATAAGCTAAAATTGCTAAATCTTGTAATATTTTCAGAATGAGAGAAAACCAAGAACATAGCAAATGGCTTTTATATAATATAGGAAATCAAAACTTGAGTACTCAAAGATGAGTAAATTCCAGTTATGAGAAAAGACTAGAACTTTCAGATGATGACATGTATGATTGTTGTTATTTGAATCGGTGCTCACTTTTTAGGTTTATAATGTTACAGTCTGAACACAAGGCAATAGATAACCATAGGAAGTGGTATCAGTTTGCTCTGGATTAACATAAAACCATGCCTAGCGACAGTCAGTTGCACATTCATCCCGAACAATATAACTCAAGAATAAGGAACAAGTACATGTTCAGTCTCTGGAATGATATGATGATGGCTTTCTCCCTTTCCTCTAATTTAATTTATTTGGCTTGCTTGTTGTTCAGTATATCTTTTAACTCCCTAAACTTTTTAAAATGACACTGGTGCTTGTTTCCTCCTCACTACGGGCTCCCATAAGAATAACATTTTGGTTCGAGCATTTATAGCTGAAACAGAAAGTTTAGATCATTTAATTTGTGTGTGCTAGTCTGATATTAAACCTTTACAATGACAAACTTTTGGGACATGCATTAATTGCTGTTAGGTTGTTTAATACAATAAATGGTTTCACTATATGACTCCATGCTTTTCCCATTAATAGATAGTATGTTGCCTCCAAGGAGCAATAAACTACAGTAAGTTGGGGGCCAAATTACCGAGAGGCGTGTTGCTGGTAGGTCCTCCGGGAACAGGAAAGACATTACTTGCCCGTGCTGTTGCTGGAGAAGCAGGAGTACCATTTTTCTCTGTTTCTGCAAGTGAATTTGTCGAATTATTTGTTGGGAGAGGTGCTGCTCGCATAAGAGACCTATTTAATGTTGCGAAGAAGAATGCACCTTCAATAATCTTCATTGATGAACTCGATGCGGTTGGTGGAAAGCGTGGAAGAAGCTTCAATGATGAAAGGGACCAAACATTGAACCAGGTATCTTGATTTTCAACTGAGATTATGAGCATCACAGCATGTATTTCTCATTTTAAGTTCCTTTTCACATTGATGCTCATTCCCCTAAAACAATGATGTGTTTTGAGCTTGTCATGACATAGTCCTCACTATCGTGGTTACTCTCTAGTTGCTGACAGAAATGGACGGCTTTGAGTCAAATATAAATGTGGTTGTTATTGCTGCAACAAATAGACCAGAAGCCTTGGATCCAGCTCTGTGTCGACCTGGCCGGTTCTCAAGAAAAGTATACGTTGGAGAGCCAGATGAAGAAGGGAGGAAGAAGATTTTGGCTATACATCTAAGAGGAGTTCCTCTTGAGGAAGACTTGGGCCTTATTTGCAACCTCGTTGCTTCCCTCACCCATGGCTTTGTCGGGGCTGACCTTGCAAATATTGTCAATGAGGCTGCCCTCCTCGCTGCTCGTAGAGGTCTGATAGCCTCAACAGTTGCTATTTTTATACACTTCTAGGGCTGCTTATCATGACTTCATTTTTGGCGTAATTTGCAGGGGCCGAAAGTGTATCGAGGGAAGATATCATGGAAGCTATAGAAAGAGCCAAGTACGGGATAAATGATGAGAGACGAACAAATCCAAGTACTATAAGCAAGGAACTTGTAAGGTTGTTTCCTTGGATGCCATCTTTCATGAATAGAAACGATGCTAGAGGGGATGGAACACAAGGGCTAGGCTATCAAACTTTGAGCTAAGCAGTGTGCTGTGCTTCTTTATCTTTTTTTTTTTTTGCATTGGTGAAACATGTTTTTGAGTGGTGTAATCTTCAAGGAAGGGTGTGCTGATACTTTCAAAGGTTAGCATCATCTTCAGTTCGATTGCACTCCCTTCTGTATTCCTGACTTCTGCTGCTCTGCTCTGCTCTTCTCTTCTCTATGTTTTTTCAAGAATCTGATTGATTTACCTTAATTGAAAAGGTCCAAGAAACCATATCTGATTGACATACTGTGCATGTTCCCATGTCTGAGTTGTTGTCTTGATACATTCAATACTTGGAAACTGTTTCTCCACCAATAAGTGTCTACATGTTTATATGTTACAGCACCATTGCAGTTGAGAGCTTTTTGTTTTTGGACATTTTTTTTTTTTTTTTTAGCAAAGCATCCAAAGTGGGTGGAGGATTAGGCAATGATCCCCGACCTGTATATATCATGATAAAAATCCGGTATGACCATTACTGAACATGGCCAATACAAAACCTGTGACCTGTACAACATCATGTCCAACCAAGCTAGATCTAGAATGTATACAATTTGGAGATAGCCCGAAAGTGGCTATCCCAAGCAAAACATAAATCCAAAACCAATGAAACATGAAATCAAATTCCATGAAAAGTATCAATTGTGGTTAACCAACTAAACATAACGAAAGCGAAAGTTGGGGTACCCCAATTGATCCATCTGAACCAATGCAGAAAGATAGGTCGATGCAGAAGAGCTGTCAAAAATAGTGAGACCAGTAGTATGAAGGCCCGGTCTCGCAAGGAAGTCAGCGGGCTTGTTGCCCTCTCGATGAATATGGGAAAAGCGAACCTGAATCCCGCGGAGCAACAGTCGAATCTGTGTAACAGTGTGTCGTGTCTGAGCTGGTCCATGCCTATCAGAAGTGAGTAGTGATATGACTGTCGCAGCATCCATCTCAATCCAGATGTGAGAAGAGAGCTGAGTAGCCAACTGGAGACCCTGAGCAAGTGCCTGTAATTCAGCATCAAAGCTAGAAGTAGCTGAAAAGGGGGCACAGAAAGCAACAACTAGACTGCTGGTGTGGTCTCTGACCAGTCCACCACCGGCAGCCATTTGGAGATCCTTGTCAAATGACCCGTCCGTGTTCAGCTTCAGCCAGGGAGCTTCACAAGAGAGCCATCTAACTATCCGGGAAGTCAGAGAGCGTCTCGGAGAGTCGGAACAAGGCATGAAGTTGACCAGAGGTCTACAACCTGCCCAATGAGAAGCCTGAAGTTTCTTTGATGCAACCAAGAGCTGTAGATGATGGGTAACCTGCCAAATCACATTAGAAGAGCGAAAAGGAATACCACGGTATTTGTGACTATTCATCTCAGTCCAAATAAACCACAATATCAAGCAAGGAACAAGAAAACTAATATGCATCGGAGCAGCATGTGAGAAAGAACTACACCAAGAGGTAAGAGTGTGTGCAATGGTGGAATGAGTGTGTGCAGGTGCAGAAGGAAACCAGTGAGCAAAAGATGTCCAAATAGATCTTGCAACCTCACTCCAGAGAAACACATGTTCAATAGATTCAATCTGTGTTTTTTTACAACAACCACAAGCAGACGCCAAAGAAATACCCCTAGATTGAATTTTTACATCAACAGGAATACGATCACGCAAGAGGCGCCAAAGGAAAACAGAGCTAGTAGGAGTAAGACAAGAATGCCAAATATCACCAAAGAGAGAGTTAGATGGAACTCGGTGTCGAACCTGCTCCCAAGCAGAGGCAAGGGAAAACTCACCACAAGCTGTCAAAGTCCACCGCGCAACATCCCTTTCACCCCACATGGCCACATCACCGGCAAAGAGCTCACATTATCAACAAGGTTCACATGAATATTAACACGAGTAAAAGCAGCATGTAAGGCATTCAAATTCCACATATTATTCACAAAATAATCAAAGACATCACGTTCACCCAATTAGAGATTACTACCCAAAGAAAAGAGTGGGGTGTCACCATACCAGATATCATCCCAGAAACTGATTTTACCTTCGCCCAACGACCATCTCATGAACTGTTGAGCTTTCATACCATCACGGAGAAGTCGCCGCCAGGGTCTACTATCATGGTAAGAGTATTGCATCCTGTGAGGCTGAAGACGCCCACGATGACAGTACTTCGCTATAAGAAACTTAGCCCAGAGAGAATCTTGTGCCCGGAACCTCCACCACAACTTCCAGCTGAAGGCAGTGACCAAATCTTGAAATCTTCTAATGCCAAGGCCGCCTTCCTTCTCAGGCAAGCAAATATCCTTCCAAGAGACCCAGTGAATTTTTCGAGCTTCTCCAATTGTACCCCAAAAGAACCGAGCAATCATCTGTTGGAGCTTGTTAAGGAATGTATCCGGCGGCTCCATAACTTGAAGGATATGAAGAGGCATAGTGGCCAGAGTGCTCTTGATCAAAGCGAGCCTGCCCCAAAAGAAAGGAGGTTTTAGTTGAGAAGGAGGTTTTAGTTGAGCATTTTCCATTCATCATTACTAGTATATATTGCTAATGCCTAATGGGAATCCTGCCCTAGCTTAAAATTCTTGATTTTCTAGCATTTTTTTTAAATATGTATGCATTAATTTTAAACTCACACATCCGGGTATTTCAGAGGAAGTTCTTTAACCATTACATCCCTAGCGATTTTTTCTAGCATTTTGTGATAGTTGCATCATCATGCAAGGCACTGAAATTGAGAATCCAATCCTAAGCAAAACATTGTATTAAAATATAACGGTTTCTTAATGTTTATAATTTTCTTCTTTTTAATTCAAATTATACAAATAATATAATATTTCTTCTTACGTTTCAAATTACTCTAAATTACGTCGAGTGCCCCGTTTGTAGTAATTTGGAAGGAAGGAGGCTTGTCATGTCATTTAATTTTAACATTTGGGTTTGTATTATTTGGTGATTGGACCCTATATTTTTAGTAATTTCATTTCAAACAAATACAATACAGAGCCAGTTATAATTTTGGCAATAGTCCCAAAAAGGAATGTCGTATTAAAAAAAAAAAAAAAACTTGCTTGCATTATTTTATGTAAGAATGCTATTCGGCAGCCAATTTATTTCACATATATATGTGAGAGATGGTCTCACCATTTTTTTTATTGTGAGACGGACTTTAATACATCATTTCAATAAGTTAAATACATTATTTCATTTTTAAAAATTATATTATTTGCAACAAAGAAATATATCATTTGTAATAAAGAAAAACATCATTTCATTAAATTCATCTCATAATAAAAATGGTGAGACATCTGTGATAGAGAATATATTATTTGGCTCAAAGAAAATGAGTTTATTGATGAGCATATTTAAAGAGAGTACAAAGAGATAAAAAACCCTAGAAAAACATGAAACCTAGACAGATATGAAATGTGTACAAGATATGCATGTATCTTTCATGCAACCCTAATAAGATATCTACACTTTATCATCCCCCCTCAAGCTCGACGTCGGTATTGGGAAGACTCGAAGCTTGTCCCTAAAGTAAGTGAACAACAGGCGTGCCAGAGATTTAGTGAAAATGTCGGCAATTTGATGATCCGAAGGGATGAAATCCGTTGATAGCTGATCTGCTTGAACTAGCTCTCGAACAAAATGGTAATCAATGTCAATGTGCTTTGCCCGTTTGTGTGCCACACTATTCTGAGTCATGAAGATTGAGCTTTTGTTGTCGCAGAAGAGGATAGGCGGATGTGGAAGGCTGAGGTGCAGTTCACGCAGAAGCGAGCGAATCCAGAGGACCTCGGCTGCAGTATAAGCAATCGCGCGATACTCAGATTCGCAGCTGAAGCGAGCGACAGTAGGTTGTTTCTTGGCACTCCAAGAAACCAGATTTCCGGCCAAATAAATAGCATAACCGTATGTTGAGCGACGGGAGTCAGGACATCGCGCCCAATCAGCATCCGAATAAGCAACTAGATCACATTCCGAACGACGAGAGAATTTGAGGCCGTGCGACAGAGTCCATTTGACGTAGCGTAAAATCCGTTTGACAGCCTGAAAGTGATCAATAGTAGGAGCATGTAGAAATTGACTTACGTGATTTACTGCAAAGGCAATATCAGGACGAGTGATGGTGAGATATTGCAGCACCCCGACAATCGAACGAAAACCAGTAATGTCGGCATAAGGATCGCCGTGAGACGTAAGAGCAAGGCCGGCGGGTAGACTTGTCGAGGTTGGTTTGGCGTCAATGAGGTCAAACCGCTTGAGAATATCCTTGGCGTACTTAGCCTGAGAAAGACAGATTCCGTCGTCCAAATAAGTGACTTCCAATCCCAAAAAATAGCTTAAGCAACCCATATCTTTGATGGTAAATTCAGAGTTCATGCGAGCGATGAATGATGAGATATGAGAGTTGCTGTTTCCAGTTAAAATAATATCGTCCACGTAGACCAATAAAAATAAGAGAGTAGAGCCACGCGAGAAGATAAATAAAGAAGTGTCAGCACGACTGCACCATAACCCCAAGGAAACCAGGAAATCACTGAGCCGTTGAAACCAAGCACGAGGGGCTTGTTTGAGGCCATACAAAGCTTTGGAGAGGCGACAAACATGATTAGGGAATATAGGATCGACAAAACCAGGAGGTTGTTCCATATAGACTGGTGTCGATAGAACTCCGTTGAGAAAGGCGTTTTTAACGTCAAGTTGATGCAGAGACCAATCCCGATGAACTGCGAGAGATAGAATAATGCGGATAGTAGCAGCTTTGACGATGGGGCTGAACGTATGAGAGAAGTCCAATCCTGGAATTTGAGAAAACCCTTGAGCCACAAGACGGGCTTTGTGACGTTCGATGGAGCCGTCCGACCGAAACTTAGTACGGAAGACCCACTTAGAATTCCTGAGTAGTACCACTCAAACCTTATCACTCGTGCCTGAAATTAATCAGCTTGCAGGACATTTGCACGATGAATGTTATTGAGCTCCTCAGGGAATGTCCCCATCCTATTACTCGGATATGGTTACCTAAACCCAGTCTCAGGCGGTACTACACGAATTGCTGTTACCTAAGATGCGGATATATGAGCACGTTACTTAGGCTCTCCACCATGGCAAGTCAAAGCAACAATCAACCCGTGCAAACCCCTGAACCTTCGTTAGGGTTTGGACTCAATCAATATAACAAGATCTTGTATTCGCTGATGTCAGACAGACGAATACATCTCACTGCGGTCCATCAAAATGCCACCTTTGCGTACCAGCATGTCAAGTAACCAAGACAGACTACTTATTCCGACAATGCCGCAGCCATCCGGACAGACGTATCCTCATATGCTGTCTCGGCTGTGATCAGGTTTATGTCTCACTAGGTCAAGTGGTCATAATGTCTTCTGCGATCTACAACATGCCGTATGATCGTCCCAATCGGTGAGACAAGAGGATACCATTGTTCATACATGTAAGATTGTTAACAGATAGGAGAAATAAATTGTTGTATACTCATTATAACAAATGCTTTTAGTATACAAAACCCATCAATCTCCCACTTATACTCAAAGCATAACTAAGCTATTACAGAGTATACAGTCCGTCTATCTAGTCTGCTGTCTCTTTAACCACTATCAGTGGTCGGCATCCACCTCAGACCCAGCTCACGAATATGTCTTTCGTAAACTTTCTGCAGCAAGCTCTTTGTAAATGGATCAGCAAGATTGTCAGCAGTGCCAATCTTCTTAATCAGCACATCGCCCCTCGATACAATTTCTCGTATGATATGGTACTTTCTCTCTATGTGTTTACTTGCCCTGTGAGACCGCGGTTCCTTTGAGTTTGCCACTGCTCGAGAGTTATCACAATAAATTGTGATGCTCCTCGGCAAACTCGGGATCACGCCCAACTCTAAAATGTAGTTCCGGAGCCACACCCCCTCTTTCGAGGCGGCGACATATTCCGCCTCCACGGTGGAGTCAGCAATGCATTTCTGCTTTGAGCTCCTCCAAGATATAGCTCCACCTCCCAGGGTAAACACATATCCTGAGGTCGATTTTTTCTCATCCTGGTCTCCTTGGAAATCCGAGTCCGTATAACCCACAGGGCACAAATCCTCACTTTGATAAACTAGGCAGAAATTCCTAGTTCTTTTCAAATACTTGAGGATGTGCTTTACAGCAGTCCAGTGTGCCTGTCCAGGGTTAGACTGATATCTTGCTACCATGCCAACGGCATAACAGATATCTGGCCTGGTACACAACATCGCATACATGAGGCTACCCACTACCGAAGCATATGGTACAAGACTTATCTCATCTTTCTCCCGCTGTGTCTGAGGACACTGCCCACTAGAAAGATGAACGCCATGTCTGAAAGGTAGCAAACCTTTCTTGGCGAGTTGCATGCTGAACCGAGCAATCACAGTATCCACATAGGATGCCTGGGATAAGCTCAACATTCTTCTCTTACGATCTCGTAAGACCTTAATCCCAAGAATGTAGCCAGCTTCTCCCAGATCCTTCATTTGGAACTGTTCGGATAACCAAGCCTTGATTTCCGACATCACTCCCTCTTTGTTTCCAAATAGGAGTATGTCATCAACGTAAAGTGCAAGGAAGACCACGCTCCCACTGACACAAAGTCGGTAAACACAACTTTCGTTTTCCAATTGTGCAAATCCATAGGATTTAATCACATCGTTGAAACGTAAGTTCCACGACCTTGAAGCTTGTTTAAGTCCGTACAAGGACTTCCTAAGCTTCCAAACAAGATGTTCTTCGCCCTTGCTTATGTAACCCCCGGGTTGCTGCATATAGATGTCCCTACCTTCTTCACGGTAACTGTTTATTAAAGCGATTTTGACATCCATCTGCCAGATCTCGAGGTCCATATGCGCAGCTATGGCAAGGAGTATCCGGATGGATTTGAGCATGGCTACGGGTGAAAAGGTTTTGTCATAGTCAATGCCCTCTTTCTGACCATAACCCTTTGCCACCAGCCTGGCTTTAAAAGCCGTGATTTTTCCATCCGCCCCTTTCTTTCTCTTGTATACCCATTTGCACCCTATGGCCCTAAAGCCATCCGACAAATCAGTTTTCTGGTATATCCATAGCAATTATGGATTCTATTTCAGAATCCATGGCGACACGCCATTTGGCAACATCCTTATCCTGCACTGCCTCTTCGTAAGTCAGTGGGTCAGAGTCCTCATTTCCGTCGTCCGGGCTCAAGTCCGAAGACTCACCCACGAACATGTACCTTTCCGGCTGGAAAATAACTCTCCCACTACGATGAGGCATCGGTGTGCAGTAACTTGTGGTCCTGTACCTTGCACTGAAGAACGTGTCCGTGGTGATGTACCTCTCACAGGTACACCCATATCTACACGTTCCCCTTCCCTTGGAATTGCATTCTCGTTCTCAATTTCTTGAAGAACGATATCAGTCATTGACCTGTGATTACTCACATACTCGTCCTCCAAGAATCTAGCGTTGGTGCTAACAACGACTCTTTGACTCTCGGGACAGTAAAAGTAACCACCTTTCGTTTGCCTGGGATACCCTATGAACAGCATTACTTTTGACCTGCTTTCTAACTTATCAGGTTTCTTCGACAGTATGTGTATCGGACAGCCCCATACTCTAAACTTGCACAAACTAGGTTTGCGACCAAGGAAGATCTCAGAAGGTGTCTTAGGAACTGATTTATAAGGCACCACATTAAGCACGTAAGTTGTTGTTTCCAATGCGTAGCCCCAAAACGAAATTGGTAAGTTTGCATAACTCATCATTGATCTTACCATCTCTAGAAGAGTCTTATTTCTTCTTTCAGCTACACCGTTTTGCTGGGGAGTACCCGGTGCAGTCCACTGGGATGTAATCCCATTTTTTGACAAATACTGCAGGAAATCGTTACCGAGGTATTCGCCACCGCGGTCAGATCACAGCGACTTGATAGTTTTCCCGACCTTCTTTTCTACTTCAGCCTTGAACTCTTTGAATTTCTCAAAGCATTCAGACTTGTAGCGAAGCAGGTAAACGTATCCGTACCTTGAGTAGTCGTCAATGAAAGTGACAAAGTACTTGTACCCTCCACGAGCCTGCGTGGACATCGGTCCACATAAGTCAGAATGGATCAATTCCAACACTTCCTCTGCTCTAGACTGACTAGCCTTGAAATGCCTAGTTGACATCTTGCCCTCGATGCAGGATTCGCAGACTTGATATGGTACAGCCCGGACTAGGTCCAATGTACCATCATCTGCAAGTCTTTGAATCCGCTTCAAGCTGATGTGACCCAGTCTCAAGTGCCAGAGATATGTAAGATCCTCATCAGAAAAAATAACTTTTCTCTTTCTAGGATTATCAATTACAGATGAATTACATGCAATATAAAGGACATGTTTTGATCGACGTAACATAGAGATTGTAAATCATCATCTCATAACGGATAACATTGTTACTACCAATGATAAAATCATAAATAACAAATATCCATAAAAGTTGATAAAATTTGTCATGCCGATAAACCACGGCCCACAAATAAACTCTCAAATGTACTTAATTCATCAAAACATAAAGAAAAGAAAACTCCATGAAGCTCCGTCATAAAACGTTGCCTTCATCCAGTTTGGTATCTTCTTGCCATCACTCACCAGCCTTGTCGTGGTCCCCTGCAAAGTACAACAACATGATCAACAAGTCAGTGCTTACAGCTCTAGCAGAGCAACAACGGACTCTAATCATGCTTACAGTTATACATGCAAATGGCATACCTTGTCTAGCTTTGTTGGCTTGACAATCTTTCCTCCAATGTCCTTTCTTACCACACCTGAAGCACCTGTCCCTGTCTGTCGCCACCTTAGGCTTTTTCCTAGCCCCACCATCCTTCACAGGTGTCTTCTTAGCCCACTTCTTAATACATTTCTTCCGCTTCATACTTTTCGGTACATCAGAGAGATTACCAGAAGGGGCCAAGGCAACCTTCTGAGGGTTCATGACCGATTCCGCTGCCATCAAGTCATTGAGCAACTCGTTAAGAGTATACTCTTTCTTGTTCATGACAACATTCAGCCTAAAACTCTCAAAGGACTTGGGTAGAGAGTTCAGTATGATATCGACCTTAGCCTCAGCGTCGATACCTCCACCATGCACAGTTAGTTCATCTATGAGGTGAGTCATGGTAACTACGTGCTCTCTCACTGAGGTGCCATCAATCATTTTCTTACTCATGATTTCCCTCATGAGATTGAACCTGACGGCTCTATCAGTTTCCCCATAGGTTGCCTCCAAACTCGTCATGATGTCATAGGCATCCCTATGGTGCTGATGTTGCTGCTGTAAGACTTTCGACATAGTGGTCATCATGTAGCACTTGACTACATTGTTCGATTTCTCCCACTTGTTATAAAAGTCTATATCCATTTGACTGCATTCAGCAGTTGGCACTTCGGGACGAAGTACTTGCAGAACGAACATATGTTCTTCTGCAATCAGGAGGTACTCGAGATTGCGCTTCCATTCCAGGAAGTTTGGACCAGTTAGACATATCTGAAACAATAAAGCATCTTAAATAAGAACATACATGTAGAACTTTGAAAACAAATGCATTGAAAACCTTTTAATAAATCAAATACAAATGTTTTCCACTAATTGCCCAAGAGTTCCCACCGCAAGCTACACTCGTAGACGTTTACGATGTCACCCTCAACCAGAACTGCGGGTTTTAAGCCCCAATACATTTAATTTCACTACCATGTCAGGATGCTTTTGACACTAGAAATTAATAATTAGTGAAAACCTTAGACCAAGCCATCTCTCAAGAACAGGGATGCAATTCTTGCATTATATTCTAAGATGCTTCTAAGCAATTAACCACAAATTTAACTCTGGCCAAAAGAGACAGTTTAGCATGGAACGTAACCATACCGCACAGCCCTTAAAGCTTTTGTTATCTATAATTTAAATCAATCCTAGAATGCTTGTGAAAGAGATCTACGCAAGCTACACTCGTAGACGTTTACGCAAAGCCCTCCCACTATTCACATGATTTAAATTGTTTGTCTAGAAATCCCAACAACCGTACCCATGCACCTCTAGGAACTAGCAAGTTACACTCGTAGACGTTTACTAGAACGAGAGATACACTTACAGCCTAGGACCGCTTTGTGGAGGTCTGTTGATTTTAATTAAAAAATCTGCTTAGTATTTTTCTTTTAAAAGGTTTCTTTATGCGCACACATAATTTCTTTGTCATTATATTTCCCAAATTTTTGCATGTAATAATACAAGCCCAAAAATTCCCAAAATATAATCCAACAAGAAAGTAATCACATAAGCATGAATGGAAAGCTGTAAATAATAAAAGCGATAAATCATGCTTTTCCTATTATCTACACATGCTTAATTGCGCACATAAATAAATCACATATCATACGAGGACAATTAAGGCAAACAAAAATTCCTCGTGGCCCCAAAAATAGAAAAAAGTAAATTCTATCTATTACAATTACAATTTGAATTTGAATTTTATTTGGATAATTCCAAATCTTTTTCAAACCTTCCAAATCTTCAAGGGCCTCCAAAAATTGATCCACCAAATCTTTTTAGGATTTAGGGCTTTGTGATATGATGATTTGCCCTAACCCTAATGCAAACCCTAGAGTTTACACAAGATTGCACAAACCACCAAAACACGGGCCCCCGCGACGGGATCAGCCGACGATGACCACCGACGCCGCCGCCGCGCGCGCACCGCGCGCCGCTTGCCGTCGTCCTCGCCGGCCCTCCGTCGGCTCCGTCTTCGTTCTTCGTCCTCCACCCGTCCAATTACAGATTTTGAAAAATAAAAATATACAGAATCTATTCTATTACAATTTTTCAAAATCTACACTAATCACGGATTTTCTCGTGATTTTACAAAATTAATTCAACCCTACACGGATAAACTACCGCGGGCTGAATTACACGGGTTGCCACGAGGAACAAAAACCAACATCCACAAAATAATAAATTCATACATGCATATCGAATTTAATTATGAGCAATAGAGCCATAAATCAAAAACCTGGCTCTGATACCAATTGTAGAGTTTTCCCGTGAACCGAATCACCAAAACCAAACTGAACCGGATCGATTTATGGATATTGTGCATAATTAAAATCATAATAAATCCTGGCATGCTCCTATGAATTTAATAACCAGAATTGTGGATTAAGGAATTTACCGTAATTCCGTCCAGTCTAAACCGATCTTTTGCGTTTGAATTTCCAACTTGAATTCAACCACACAATCAGATTTTATCTGCGGAATAAGAAATTAGATCTCTAGTTTCTTAGAATAAAATCGAAAACAAAGAAATCAAGAGAAAAAGAATATGTTCTCCAGATTAGATCTTCAGATTTGTATCCCGGTGATGATCAGATCTACTACTGGTGAGGACTCCGTAGATCTGTGGCTTGAGCAGGACCAGAATCGAAATTCTCCTCCTTCTCCTCTTGGGATCGGCGCCTCCTCTCTCTCTGCCCTAGGGTTTTGACTGATTTGAATAATCACAAAAGTTGCTATGGTTTCCAGAGAGAGTGGTCTATTTATTGTCCCAGGGTTTTATCCCTAATGGGCTACTTGGCTCAATTCAGCACACTTATTTGGGCCAGACCTGGGACCTAATGCAAATAATAAAGTGGGCCTATAAATTAATTAATTCCCATGTCCACAACCCAGGACACAATTAATTAATTAATTAATATTGATTCTTTTTCACCACAGAATTAATACTGACCTACCCCTTTATTACCACATTATGAGAACGGGTTGCATTAATTGAGAATCCCCATATTTAAGGTTACCAGACATCCATTAATTAATCGGAGCCTCTGACAAGCTCTAACTACAATTAATTAATATCTTATAATTCCTGAGTAGTACCACTCAAACCTTATCACTCGTGCCTGAAATTAATCAGCCTGCAGGACTTTTGCACGATAAATGTTATTGAGCTCCTCAGGGAATGTCCCCATCCTATTACTCGGATATGGTTACCTAAACCCAGTCTCAGGCGGTACTACACGAATTGCTGTTACCCAAGATGCGGATATACGAGCACGTTACTTAGGCTCTCCACCATGGCAAGTCAAAGCAACAGTCAACCCGTGCAAACCTCTGAACCTTCGTTAGGGTTTGGACTCAATCAATATAACGAGATCTTGTATTCGCTGATGTCAGACAGATGAATACATCTCACTGCGGTCCATCAATACGCCACCTCTGCGTACCAGCATGTCAAGTAACCAAGACAGACTACTTATTCCTACAATGCCGCAGCCATCCGGACAGATGTATCCTCATACGCTATCTCGGTTGTGATCAGGTTTATGTCTCACTAGGTCAAGTGATCATAATGTCTTCTGCGATCTACAACATGCCGTATGATCGTCCCTATCGGTGAGACAAGAGGATACCATTGTTCATACATGTAAGATTGTTAACAGATAGGAGAAATAAACCGTTGTATACTCATTATAATAAATGCTTTCAGTATACAAAACCCATCAAGGGTGACGGCAAGGCTGGAGATGGAGCCGACGGAGCAGGCAAGGCAACGATTTTGGGTTCCAAAAAAGTCGAAACATCCAGCTGAGAGATAGGAGCAGGCTTCGAAGAATCTGCCAAAGGAAAGAGCATGTCATCAAAATGTGCATGTCGTGTAACATAGACGCGAGCAGTGACCGGATCAAGACATCGAAAGCCTTTGTGCATCGAAGAGAAGCCCATGAAAATACAAGGAAGGCTGCGCTGAGAGAATTTATTAGCTGCATAATCTCGGAGACAAGGGTACATACGACAACCAAATGGGTGAAAGTGAGCATAATGAGGAACACTACCAAATAAGACCTCAAAAGGAGACTTGCCGGCAAGGATGGTGGAGGGGATTTGATTTATTATGTGCGTGGTTGTACAAAATGCGTCGAACCAGTGTGTGAGAGACAGATGTGACTGAAACAGTAAAGTGAGACCTGTCTCCGTTATATGGCGGTGCTTGCGCTCGGCACGGCCATTCTGAGAGGGAGTATACGGACACGAGCACTGATGGAGAATTCCTTTAGAAGTAAAGAAACCTTGAACAACAGTGTTAGTAAATTCTGTACCACCATCACTTTGAAAACGTAGAAAACTGATTTTCAACCAGAGTAGTAAACGTTATAGAAATCGGATTTGCGCATCAAAGGATAGAACCAAGTAAACCGACTAAAGTCGTCAATAAAGATAACATAGTAACGAAATCCAGCAGCAGATGTAACAGGAGCAGGCCCCCACAAATCACAGTGAACAAGATCCAACACATGTAAAGAACGTTTTTCATTTAAAGAAAAAGATAAACGAGAACTCTTACCTAGCTGACAAGATGAACATAGACCCGGTTTAGGTAAAACTGAAGAAACTGCAATATGACCTTGCTTACACAATAAGTAAATCAAATCAAAAGGGACATGCCCTAAGCGGCTGTGCCAAGACTCAAATGATGCTCGTAAATTGTTGCTCTTTAACTGAGAGATGAATGCAGGCTGAACATGATCGAGTGTGTAAAGTCCAGCATTACGGCGACCTCGGGCGAGAACCTCTCTTGTTAGTCGATGTTGAATGGTAAAGTGTCGGTCAGAAAACAAAATATCAATAGGAAAATCAGATGTAAGTTTGCTGACAGAGAGAAGATTCTTCGTTAATGTCCAATAAGTGAATAGAATTCGAAGACGAGAAGAACCAATATGAGATATAGGGAGAGAAGCACCATTACCGACAACAACATTGTCCGATCCGGAATAAGGCAGAGAAGTATCAAGAATACCAGAGTCTGGAGTCATGTGTGCAGAAGCTCCGGTGTCCAGATACCAGTCGGAGGTATTCTGGGAAGAGACCGAGCAACTCGCCTGAAATGCCTCAGCGAGGTTTGCGTCGGGCTGGCGAGGAGGCTGGGAATACCTGTCGGGGCAGAATGTGGCATAGTGACCGTCCTGACGACAAATCTGGCATCGAGGTGGACGGCGATTACGACCACGTCCTTGCTTCCCAAAGTTGCGGCCGGTGTTGTTATGCGAGGCACCCTTCTTGTTTTGAATATCCTGATTTCGGCCAGCGGAGGGATTTGATGACTTCTGCGAGTAGAAGGCAACAGAAGAGGCTGGGGCGGCTTCCATTGAATCCTGAAAGAGAGAAAAAATTTCAGCCTTTGAGACGAGATCTCGGAAGGACAGGAGGGCAGTCAGGGCCATCTTGGCGATGGAGAAGGATGTGAACGCAGGCCCTAAGCCACGGAGGAACCAATGTGCCTTGTCCATTTCATCGACAGGGCGATCGATAGCGGCGAGTTGATCGCAAAGCGATTTGAACTCGCGTGCATACTCAGAGACTGATCGCGAACCACGCTTGAGTAATTGTAGTTCATCCCTGAGGCTAAGTTCCCGTGTCTTCGACTTATTGCTAAACGTCGCGTCCAAGGCTTGCCAAATAGCACGGGACGTTGAGCAGCCAATTACTTCGGCCATCGCTTCTTCGGAAAGAGTTGAAAGGAGAAGACTGAGAAGGCGTTGATCCTGCATACACCAGACGGCATACGCCGGATTCGGCTGCCCTGGGGAAGAGAGATGTGGCGACGGCGGGACGGAAGATCCATCGACGAATTTGAGAAGATCTTGACTAGTAAGAAGCGGCACAATCTGCGATTTCCAAAGCAAGAAATTTGCGGAGGATAATTTTATTGTAATCATATGAATGAGGGTAGAGAGGGGGAGGGTGTCGCCGTCGGGAGCCATGGCGAATGGAGAAGGAATTCGTCGGATAGGGGAAGAACGAGGGGCAGCGTCGATCGGAGATTAAGAGGGATCGATTAGGCTGATACCATGATAGAGAATATATTATTTGGCTCAAAGAAAATGAGTTTATTGATGAGCATATTTAAAGAGAGTACAAAGATATAACAAACCCTAGAAAAATATGAAACCCTAGAAAGATATGAAATGTGTACAATATATGCATGTATCTTTCATGCAACCCTAATAAGATATCTACACTTTATCAATTTGCAATAAAGAAACACATCATTTCATTAAATTCATCTCACAATAAAAATGATGAGACCGTCTCATCTAAAAATTTATCATATAAAAAATTATCATATAAATATAAATTATTTCACGTTGCGTAGGAGGTCAGATATACATGTATTCATTATTCAGTAGTAACAAGTAACAAGAAGCAACTCGTGGGCACCATATATCCTGTCTGTGGGAGAAATATCAGAAAATCCACCGATTGGATAAATTAAAATAATTTGAACCAATTTGGAATATAGTTTGGCACAATAAACTAATATGAAAAGCGTGTAATGTTTTAGTCATAGACAAGGAAGGATGGACGCGTCAGCTTGTTGAGTACAAGATGATGTTAAATTATTTCTTTGTATAATTAGATTTGATCAGAATTGATCGAACCAGTCAAATTAAATTAATTTGATCGATTTGATTAGTTTGAGAAAAATGATTGGTCAGATTGATTTAAAAAATCAAATTGGATAATTCAGTTTGGCCGACAGTTTGAAGGATGTAAATGGCCAGACCGACCATATAAATAAAATTATTTCAAATATAATAATGATAATACAATATTATTTTGTATAAAGCTAAAATATCAATTATATTGATATATATATGACCGATGTCTATATTCTTTTCAAATTACAACCCTACAAATTAACTTATATTTTATTCTTTCTTGTAACTATATCATTATTTATTTATTACTAATCTTATATTTATAATTAATGACTAACGATTATATTTATATTAGTTTTATTTTTTATATCATTTATTCATTAATATTATATATTAACTTCATTGTTTGCATTATTAATTTAATAATTTTTCAAACTGTTTAAATTGACCGAACCAAATCGATTTTATATGATTCAGTTGATTTGATTTGAAATAATTATTTTGTTAATTTGATTTGTGAAATCTCAAACAGTAATTATTGGTTTGACCCATACTTTGTCTTTCAAATCGACCAAACCGGACCGTGCACATAAAAAAATAGATAATCATGCATTTCTCATTTTATACTGAAATAAAATATAAATATAAAGATTCCATAAGAGCAGTTGTACTCAGCATGTTTTGTCTAAGTGGCAGAGAGAGAGGGGAATTCTGGAGTGAGAAATAAGAAATGGGACCCAAAATAAGATTCTATTTTTTAAATTTTTTTTTTGCCTCGACGACACGCGCCCGTGTGCCACACGTGATCTCTGATTGGCGCGTGCGTCACACGTGCCAGCTATGCGTGTGGCGCACAAAATTCCTTTTTTTTTCTTTTTCTTTAATTTTATATTTAAAATGCTTTTTCTTTTTCTTTTTCTTTTCCTTTTTAAATGTTAATTTGATATTTTTTTCTTGTTTGTTTTGTAAAATATCTTAAAGTTTTATTTATTTTTATTTTTCTTTTATTTGTAGACTTTAAATATTTTTATATTTTATTTTACTTTTTATTAATAATTTATCTATATTCAATATAACAAATATATATATATATATATAAATATAAAGTAATTGTTATGATAAATGAGACTTATAAATAGTATAAAGTAAAAAGTGAATGAATAAAAAAAATAATAGTGAATATTAATGTGAATACTTATAAAATATAAAATAATAATAATTATTGATGTATCGGAACATGCGACATAATCTTAAAATTTTAAGATCCCATTGTTGTGGTCCTTGTGACTAGTGGTGGCCAAACCGGCCCGGAACCGGCCCAGCGGTTCCACGGTTCGGAACTGGAACCGTCAAAACGGTTCCGAACCGGAACTGTAACCGTATGTAGACGGGCCGGTTCAGGTTCAAGGGTTTAACCGGAACCGGAACCGGCGGTTCCGAACCGTGGAACCGGCCCCAAAATTTAAAAAATATATATATTTTAAACGGTCCGAACCGCCGGTTCCGGTTCGGAACCGTTGAACCGGCGGTTCCAAATTTAAAAAAAATTGACCGTTGGGAACCGGCGGTTCCGGTTCGGAACCGCCTGAACCAGCCCAACGGCTATTTTTTAAAAAAATCTAACCGTTGGAACCGGCGGTTCCGGTTCCGAACCGGAATTGTAACGGCTAATTAACGGCTATTTTTTTAAAAAAATAATTAAAAAATATTTATCGACGAATGATATCGCGACACGTGGCACCGAACCGCCGGTTCCGAACCGGAACCGGCGGTTCGGCCGATTTGAAAAATACTCAAAATTTTCCTATAAATACCCCCCCTTCCTTCAACATTTTTCACACCTCAGTCTCAATTCTCTCATTCTATTCTCTCAATTACTCTCAATTACTCTCTTTTTTCAATTAATTCTTGCAATTTCTCTTTCAAATTTCCATTCCAAATCCATTCTCTCAAATTTCAATTATGTCTTCAAGTCGTGGTCGTGGTGTTGTTGGTGCCGACAATAGGGGCAAGTCCATAGCTAGAGATGATACTACTAGAGGTCCACCTCGTCAACGTCGCCGTGGTGTTCATATTGAAAGCTCTCCTCAATCTCAATACGATGATAACATCACTTTGTCATTGAGTGATGATGAAGATCTTCGTGAAACTCAAGTACGAGCCGATGAGGAGTATGCCCGACAATTGCAACAACATGAAATGCGATTTCGTGAGGCATTTGAAAATGAAGCCAACGAAGGTGTTCCCCCCCCCCCCGAGGCCGAGGTAAATGAAGAAGATGATGATTTCGATACAAATTTAAGTCCAAAAGCTTTGAAATCCGATCTTTTCACAAAGCACTTCCGAAAAATTCGTTCGAAGGAGCAAAAGAAAGGTACGTGGTGTTTTAAATTCTTATACTTATTTGAAATATTATTTCAAATTCTTATACTTATTTTAAATTTTAATTATGATATCTAACTAGAAAAATATAAAATTATAGGTGCTCCCGAACAATTTGATCTACATTGCAATTATTGCCCTAAGAGATACAAATTCGCCGCCGGTGGTGGATATGGAACATATCAACGCCACATAAAGGTGAAGCATCCCATGGAGTTTGGCTTGTCTAAGGGTCAAACTCAATTAAACCAAGGTGCATTTTCTACTTCCCAAGGTACGTCTTCCTCTTCCGCTCTTCATAAATATGATCCGATAGAATCTAGGGATTCATTATCGTCATGGGTTTGTGTAGAGAGTTTAGCTTTTCAATTAATGGATAAAGCAAGATTTGAAAAATATATACATCCGCTTCAACCTCTTCAAAAAAGAATTCCACGCTCAACTATGGTGCGTGGAATAAGAAATAGAGTTAGACAATATAGATTGACTTTACGCGATCAATTTAAAAAATTAGATCATAGGGTTTCTATTTGCTCCGATATTTGGGATGATTGTAGATCCGAACATCATTATTTAGGTGTAACCGTTCATTGGATAGATTCCTCTTGGAATGTAAATAAAAGAATAATTGCATACCGAAAATTTGATGATCCTCATACGGCATCAAATATAGCACGTTTATTAATAAAAATAGCTCACCAATATAAAATAAACGACAAAATATTTTCTATTGGTTTTGATAATGCAAGCAACAACACCGCATCAATAAGGGAGCTTATTTTGCAGTGCAATCCGGTCCTCGGAGGTAAGTTTTTCCATTGTCGTTGTATTACTCATATTCTTAATTTAGCTGTTCAAGATGGAATGAAACTTTATACTCATTCAATCCAACCTATTAGGGCTGCAATTTTATGCATACATAGTCATAAAAAAATTGCAAAAAAATGGGCTTCTTTTTGTGCTACTCATAGAGTCCGAGCAAAACGTTTTCCAACCGATATTTGTCATAGGTGGAATGCCACCTATGAAATGCTTAATGCTACTTTTAAATATAAAGAATTATTAGTACAATTTTTTAGAAGTGATGATTATGGTATTAGTTTGCATTTATCTCATTGGGATGCATGTACTAGTTTGCATGAATTGTTAAAATCTTTTTCTAACGCAACTAAAGTTTTATCCGGTGTTTATTATCCCACTAGTTCTAATGTTTTATATCATTGTTGTTATATTGCTTGTCAATTTAATCAATGTAGTTTCATACCCGAATTAAGGCATATAATATTTGATATGGTTATTAAATGGTTAAAATATTTTAGGGAGATTCCCTCCGTATTTTTAATTGCTAAAGTATTTGATCCTAGTATTAAATTAGAAGGTGTTTATTCTTTTATTGATACATATTATACCGCTTTATCAACCTTAGCATTTATAGGGCCCGACGAAATTATTCCTTTAGAACAATTGAACCTCCCTTCCGTCGATGTAGTTAAATCCCAACTTAGTACAACATTACGTGAAGCTTTCGATTCATTTTGTATCACATATAGCCACTTAGTTCAAATTAGATCTACCTCTAGGACAACTAGTTCCGGCCAAACTAGTGCTAACCCCTTGTTAGCTAGAATTCATAATATTATGTCTCAAAACCGTCCGTCTAGTTCGCAACAAAGCGAACTAGATGTTTATTTGGCGGAAATGTATGTTGGTGGTGATTGTTTGCAGCCTCAAGATGAAGAAGATGAGAACGCTCCACAAGAGGTTGATATTCTACTATGGTGGTCAAGGCGACAACAACAATACACAATCCTAAGTACGATGGTGAAGGAGTTCTTAGCCGTCCCCGCATCAACGGTTGCCGTGGAACAAGCATTTAGCTCGGGTGGCTATATGTTGGATGAAAGAAGGTCCAACTTGACACCGGCCAATTTGGAAGCACAAGTTATACTTAAAGATTGGAAAGATGCCGAAGATCGAGAACAACAACCGGATTGGAGGCACGTCTTCGACGACGAGGATGCTTACAACTCCGAAGCAAGCGCGGCAAGTACTAATGCTTCCGATGGCCTAGGTGATGCGGATTTCGACTCCGATTAAAGGTAAGTAAGGTAAGAGAACTACGTGGGCTTTGATTCCCTTAATGAAAATTAAGGGATACGTAGGCAACTTAATTTTAAGGTAAAAAATTAAGTGTAAGCCCTTTTCAATTAACCCCTCCCCTCCCCCCTAATTATTAAATTTTTTTTTTAATTTTTTGGAATTTGTTTGTTTATAGTTTTAATTTTCAATTATTGTAATAATATTAATTCTTCAATTTTGTAATTTGTATAACTTGTGTAGTTAAAAAATAATATACAATTTTGTAATTTGTATAACTTGTGTAGTTAAAAAAAATTGTAAATATACATTCATCATTGTAACTTGTAAGTTTAAATTTGTAATCTTAATTTATAATATTCCTTATATATTTTTGTGTTTATTTAATTTGTGTACAAAGTAAAAAATAATATACAATTTTTTTGTACAAACCAAATATTACTCAAAGGAACAAAATACTTTTAATTACAATTTTTTTGTACAAACCAAATATTATATTTCAAATAAAATAAATAATTAAAATTAAAAAAAAAAATGAGTCGAACCGCCGGTTTGGAACCGGAACCGGCTGGGACCGTCTGGAACCGGAACCGTAACCTTCTTGCCACGGGCCTGTTCTGGTTCCATTTTTCCAGAACCGTGGAACCGCCGGTTCCGAACCGGAACCGGCCCGTGGCCATCACTACTTGTGACATTCCAAGATTCCTAGAATAATTCAAAAGTTGACCGTAACTGCTGACATCAGAGAATCCCATGCCTTCTTCTATGTAGTCCTTCCTCTCCAAAAACTATTTATAAATCTTTGCAACTGAAAAACTTTCCGTCATCATCTTCACATAGGGGTGTTCATGGTTTGGCCGAAACCGGTCAAACCGGCCAAACCGTATTAATTTGGCCGGTTTGGCCGGTTTGAAATTTAATTTTCAAACTGGCGGTTTGAAAATTTTAAAACCGGATAAATTTGGTTTGGTTACGGTTTGGAGACTCAAACCGGCCGTTTGGACCGGACCGGCCGTATATATATGTATATATAATATATAGTATAATTAATTAATATAATTTGTAGCTCATTTGTTAAGTTTCTACTTTTTCATACAATTAACCCATGTTCAAATTTATTGGCCAACATACTATAGTTTTAGTTTTATTTTTTTATTTATCAAAAATAAACTAATAAGTATTAACATTAAATAATATTATTTTATATAATTTCCTTAAGATAAATTAAGCATGAACTTTATAATAATAATTTTACACATCTCTTTCAATTTTACATTTGAATTTTAAGGTTATAATTCTAATACATTTGACCCATGTGTTTCTTTTGATTTACATTAAATTATAAATATAAGATTTTTAGAATAAAAATTATATTATCATAAGTAGTAACAAATAATATAAAATAATTAATTTGTATTAGGCCCTAGTTTTCTACAAATTATAGTAGATTGTTGAAAGTTGAAACATATTTCTTTTCAAACCGTCAAACCGGCCGGACCAAACCGTTTTTATATGGTTTGGCCGGTTTGGTTTCAAAAAATTATTTGGCCGGTTTGGTTTGAAAATTTTTCAAACCGTACCTATCGGTTTGGCCGAAATTTTCCTTCCAAACCGGCCGAACCGGACCGCGAACACCCCTATCTTCACATGTAATCTCATCTCTGAAGTAGCGAAGTTTACCGTCGAAGCTCCGATGATCTCAGTCGCCGGAAGAGTTCATTCCTACACATGAATAACATTAACGTTGAATGGTGGTATGATTTCTAACGTAGTTAATTAATTACCTAATGAGCAGCCTATCAAGAGACGAAGCAGAAAGAATTCCTCTGTTCTCCTCCGCCCGTCTCAGCAGATACGGTATGATCTGCTCCACCGGCCCGAACGGCAAGTACTTGCTCACTCTGAATCCACCGTTTCTCAGCCCCAGAGAGAGTGGATCCGCCATGCCATAGAGCTGAGCAAAATGGAGGCGCTCGCTATCCTTGTCAATTCCCAACCCAATCGCTCTCGCAGCCGCCATTTTACCCGACTCTATATTGTGCGTGGCTAGCACGACGGCGCCGGAGCCGCGGGCGATCCGATGCAGCATGAAATCCGCGCAGTCGTTGTAGCAAGCGTGTGTTTTGTGAATGCTGTCGTGAATCGGTGGCCGGAAACCTAAAGAATCGGCCACTTTCTTCTCCGATGCCATATACGCGCCTCTGACCAGCTTTATGCCTAATTGGACGCGCATTTTGCCGGCGGCTTTCTCGGCGATCACCAGCCGATCCTTTGCGTCTTTCAAGTAGGCTTGAATTGTGTTGTATATGAGAGGCTCGTGGTCGCCATGAGTGAAGTCGAGTGCGGCGGCGTATGTGAAGTAATCTATCGCCGGCTGAATCGAGGTTTCCTCGGCGTCGATCAGAATTGGGAGATTGCGATGTGTGCTATTCCTGCAAATCTCCGACATTCTAGAGTAGGCGCGTTCGAGATCGCTCTCTTCTTCGGCGGTTAGGGGTTCTGGCTTTTCCGGCGTGTGGTAGAAGGGGCTGGATTCGGATAGGAGAGGGAGAGATCTGCGCTTCCATGGAAGACTCAAGGATTTATCCATGCATTGCCATCTCAGCAAATCGCTCACTCTTTTCAGTAATGGTGGAGGGCAGATAGCCGTGATCTTCACCACCACAAAACTCACGGGTGATTCTGATTCGTCGACAGATTTCGTGGAATCGATTGTGCGAATGAACTCCTCCATATTGGAATCGCACGATTCGTTATCGCCGGCGTGCTCTAATCCGTAATCCAGCATCGCAGTGAGTCCGATATCCCGGAGCTGCTTCGCCGCCGCGTTCGCCGCTGCAAGGTCCTCGCCGGCGCAGAAATGGCGGTAGAAAGTGTGCTCTGTGATTGCCAAAACCGTCTTCTTGCAGAGCTGGTCGTTCATGAGCCTGGATTTCAGGATCCACGACCCAAAATCGGCCACCGCGGCGGTGGCGGAGATACGGAGCATAATGAGTGATCGTAGAAGTTTTGAGGTGGAGACAGATGAGAAGAGCTCTTTGGTGTCAGTGAAGTTGAGTGGTGCAGCGCCGGCGGTTGCAGCGTTTTTTTGTTGGTTGTTCACTGCGACTTCCCCGGATAGGATGGCAGTAGCCGAGGAGCGGTTGCCGGCTTTGAGACGGCGGAGAAGTTTTGTTGGTTGTCCACTGCGTGTGGTCATGATTATTGATGATGGGAAGCAGTGGATTTCAGTATGCACATTGAAAGGGTATATATATAGGAGGAGACTAGAGTTTTCATAATCATGAATCGTGAATCCATCATGTGCCATGTAAACTTAATGGGTAATTCTAAATACAACCAAAAAATTTCTCCACACAACCCCTTAATTAAAATAAATAAAATTATAATTTATTATTACTATTTTGTCCCTATAATTCTCAATTTGTTCTTTTCTAATTAAAAACACAGCCCATTCAGTTGAAATTATTCTTTTTGCTTGTTTTCTAATCTTGGTTTCTACTTTTTCGCAGAAAAGAAACTTAAAAAAAACTTACTCCCTCATTAAATATACTTTTTATTTCTTTTCCTAATGATTTCTCAGGCTACTTCAAGACTATAAACGTCGACGAAGCTGTAAGAGAAATGAAACAAAGATAATGGAGATTTTTACTTGTTTCACAGTTTTTCAGAAAAATATTTGTAGAAAGATAAAAGAAATCAGAGGAGAAACCTAGGAAACGAGGAATACCATATAATTGAATCTTGTTGTTATAATTCTTCAAATATACCACACAAAATTCTTCACGTGAATGACCAAGGCATTGATGATAAGAAAGGTTTGCGAATTACATTGACAGATATGTAATAGTAAATTTGCTGGACACAGTTTTAGGATAACCACAAACTAGATCAGAGGTAATTTGCTTGACACACGGCTTGGATAAGCAAACTAGTTTGTGAAGTGGCCGGAGATTAGGAAATGAAATAAAAAACATTATAAATTGAAGGGTGCTGCATTTTTTCTATGAAGAAGAATAAATCTGTGTTTAGAAATTTTTTGGTTGTGTTTAAAATTATCATTTTATTTGATGGGGGCTTTATTTAGGTAATTATATAATTAAATATTTTTTTAATTAAAATTGTAAATTAAAACTATAAGGATAAAATTGGAATATTATATTTTACATTTTTAAAGGGGCTGTGAGGAGAAAAATAGTAGATGGGGAAGGTCTTGGGTTAGGCACCTTAAATGATTTAGGCGGGTTTTATCCATTAACCCAAGTTCAAACCCATATAATATACCATAATTGGGGATTAATAAATCCTATTTGGGATGGGTCAACCCATTTGGGTAGGATAAAACCCGCCTAAATCATTTAGGTCTGCCTAACGCAAGTTTTTGCCTAGTAGCTGTGTTTAGAATCACCCAAATTTAATTGTTTGAGAAATTCGTTGTATTTCGAGAAAGTTGACAAATTTCATTTTTAAAAATGTTATCGATAATAAAGAGTCTATTTTTTTGTATACTGACTTTTATTTATCAACGGTAATCAATATTACTCCATGGCGATATGAATGTGACTTTTTATTTCTGAAATTGTTATTGGAAACGTACTCTAATTGGGATTTGATTTGTTCGAGTTGATTATTATCTTAGTTCTTTTATTTTTGAGTTAGTTTATGAGACAAATGAATTTATAAATTATTTTTTATTTTTAAATATTTTATCAGAGTTTTATATCATTAATATTTTTCTTTTGAGGATGTAATAATTTATAAAAATTATTTGAATTCAATACAACTATATAATTTAAAATATAATTATAAAAATATGATCTCCAATATTATGGGTATGTTTTGGTTAATTATAATAAAAAACTAATGTAACGCCCCCATTTGCCTTCCCAAATTCCGAATCACGTCACAGTCGTGGTTACATATCTCTTAAATATTTTTGCAGATCAAAACAACTGAAGACTTGACATTTGAAAAGACAATCTAAAATTTAACATTTGTATCCTCAAAAGAACAAGTATTTCAAAATGAACATGGATGATTTAAATACTTAGAATTAAAAAAAAAAAAAAGACAAAAACCGGGAAGGAATGAATTCAGAGAGCGGTGCAACGTTGTGTGTAACGTGGTGGTGACATGCATATGAAGATGCGTGTCACAGGATCTTCAATCTTCAAAATTCAGCTCCATACTTTACACCGCTACCTCACCATCACTGCTCGCTTAATCTGCGTATTTTAGACTTAATACTAGGGGCTGAGTACTTTCGTACCCCGTGGAAACATGCCCGAAAACATACAATTTATATAAGAATGCTATGCAACTCACACAGATGAACACGGGGTTTTGTTGAAAGGAACCGTGTCATCTAAATCATTTTATTTTGCACATGCTATTTAACATGTTATTATATTTGTTTATCGTGGTGTAACTGGAAACTGGCCCACTCCCAAGTTACGATGATTAGTCAGGAATGAATTCTCACTCAACCCATTATCATCTAAGTGCACTAATCTCGAAACACACATCATCGAGATCCGATCGTATTTAAATAATCAATTACTTTTCATAATGGGTTTACGGTCTCGCCGTTTTACCCGAGCTCATAAACATAAGGTTGCTAGCCTTTCTCATAATTAATAAGAATAGCGCAAGTACTCCACGTACATGGTTCTCATCTTATTAATAACTTTCTATTGTTAACAGACAATCAGAGGACAGATACAATAGCACAAAAACTTTTGCATAGCAATCAGTTTAAAACAAATTGTTTTCACATGCTTTGAAAATAAAAGCACATTTTGATTTTTATACTAAAATAGTTCCCACCTGGTGTTAGGCTTCGATTGAGTTAGATGAGTCCTTGTAAATTGAGCAAATCGAGCTTTCCTTCCTTATCTCACACCTTCAACAACATCAAACATACTAATTAGGACGGATAGCTAGGACAGGTTCCTAATTTAACCAACTCCAACAACACTTCACAACCAAACTCATATTCGACTTTAATACTAACATGACTTCATGTTTTTGTAAATCCGAATCAGACAACTTCCACATCAAAATTCATAAATCAACACATGTTTTACTCTTAACATGCTCCTACAATCATATATTAAACTCATGGATCGAATACAACTTGATACGGATTGAAAACAGCTCAAGAAAACCAATATTTCACGGAGCAGCAGCACTGTCCCGGACGGGACACACCCATTCTGCTCGGGATGGGGGTCCCGAGTGGAACCCTCTCGTCCCGGACGGGATGAGTGTTCCGAGCGAGACCCACTCGTCCCGGATGGGATGCCTGTCCCGAGTGGGATGCTCCCGTCCCGAGTGGGATGAGTCGTCTTCAACCTTGCGACGTGCAATTTAGGACCTGCAACTCCCGATTTCTTCCGATCTACCTACTTATACCAACATGCAATCACATAAACAAGATCCTAGATCCTAGGGGAACACGAATACATGCTTCGAGCTCGAGAAAAATGGAGGAAAATCGAGGTGGGTGGAAGCTCACCGGAAAGAGAAGAGACAGCGGCGGCAACGCTTTTCCGGCGTTCAAACTTGATGCCCTTGGTCCCAAACAACTCCCTACGACATGAGGAGTGTCGAACAATCACCAAAAACTCGGTAAATCCCCGATTCAAAGAGTTCCAAAATCTAAAACCGAAATAAAAAACAAGTCCGACGGCCTACCTTCTCTCTACGATATCTCTTCCATTTCTCGACGTCTCGGCCTCTACTTTAGCTCTTTAGAAAGCCTGGAGCGAGATCTACGCGATGGTGGTGGTCTTGTGGCTGGGGGCGGTCGGAGGTCGTCGAAAAATGGCCGGAAAAGGCTCAGCTGGAAAGTGGAAATGGGTGGAGTGCAATGATAGAGAGAGAGTTATGTTTGATGAAGTGGGGAGCAAGTTTCACCCTTTTCCACCTTAGGCTGAATTATTCTTCCTCCCTCCTACAAGTGTCATCCCTAAACCATGCAAATTGACACATACACTCCTCATGCAAATTTTCTAATTTTTCCACCCAACTCCTCATTCTTCCTTAATTTGCAAAAACATAATTCCATGGTGTAATATTCCAATCATTCCATAATCCAGCACCAAAATTTATCTTCTTCCACGGTTCTCCGAAAATTAATTCGATCGATTCGCAATCATTCGAACATAAATTGCAATTTATTGCACAAAATGAGAAGATAATTATTTCGTTACAATACTTAAGTGATTAATTAGCTTAATTAATCTCGGGGTATTACAACTAAATTATGTATGAAAATATTTTTTATTATTTAAAATTTTAATATAAGAGTACATCATTATTTTTAAATTTAATTTTTTTTATCATTTATGTAGAGGATCACCAAAACTTCCATATTGTTTAAAATATACAATTTTAATACATTTTTCGAAAAGAAAAAAAATGAAAATAATACTATAAATAAGGATGTCAATTTAGCCCGAAATCCGCAGGTTGGCCCGGTTAACTCGAGCCAAAATGCGGGTTAGGGACGAAAAATTGGCCCAAAAAAAATTTAGCCCGAATAGCCCAAGACCGAATAACCTGAGGTCCGATAGGGCTGAGCCCAAAACTTGACGGGTTGACCCGATTAACACGATTATTTTTTATTAATATATTTTATCATAATTATAGTACTAAAACCTACTTTAGATATTTAAGATCATATTTATTAATTAAATTTTAAGTTATATAATTGTATTTAGTTCAAATAATATACATTACATAGTTAAGTTTATTTACTTATGAATTCAAAACATATTCAAAACCTGCTAAAATAAAAATAATATATTTCTTATAGTTAAATTTATCATTATGTAAGAGTTTGTGATGTGTATTGCATTTTTTTATTAGATAAAAGTAATATTATGTTTATTTTTTATTATTTAAAATATTAAACGAGTGAATATGAATTAAAATTAAAAAATAATTAATAAATTCATTGGCCTGACAGACTAGTCCGAAAACCGTCGGGTTAGGGTTATGGTCAATATTTTTTAGCCCGAAAAAACTTCAGCCCAATTTAACCCAGACCAATTAACCCACAGCCTAATTATAGAATTGGCCCGAAATCCAATGAGTTAGCCTGATTAAAATCCATAACTATAAACAATAGTTGGAGAATAATGCATACTCCTATTAGATATAAATAAATAATTACATAACAAAATTTTAATTGCATTACATATAATGTAATCTTTAAGAGTTTTGCAATGAATTCATGTACATTCATAAATATTTGATAATTGATCAAATATTAATTATTCTAATTACAATCGTCTTTTAAATTTAAAAAACTCAATTGTAATTGTGAAACTTTGAATTGAAAATCAATTTATGACCTTAGGTAATACATTGACCTTTTGTGTTTTTGAAGAACTTTTATTTATTTATATTTTAAATATTATTTTTACAATAACTTTGCATGAACGATAATTTTAGGCAAGAATTCTCGAAAATGTGTTGGAACTCTTTTAGTATACGCAAAAACTTGCGTTAGGCAGGCCTAAACGGTTTAGGCGGGTTTTATTCTACCCAAATGGGTTGACCCATCCCAAATAGGATTTATTAATCCCAATTAGGGTATATTATATGGGTTTGGGCTTGGGTTAATGGATAAAACCCGCCTAAATCGTTTAGGTCTGCCTAACCCAAAACCTTCCCTTTAGTATATATTAGATTTGCACACGCGTGTTGCACGAATAAATGTTTTTTCAAATAATATATAAATAATTTAATCCAAAACTTATGTTTCTATTGTATATAAATAACTCATAGATAACTATCATGTTTTAGTTAAGATAGTTTACTTAAAATAATACTAATGAATGTTGTATTATGAAAAATATTAAACTTATCTAATAAACTTTACTACATACATTATTTATTCAAAATAAAAATATTTGCTTATACACTAATATTTGTCAATTTTACAAAAAATAACATAGTACCTTTAAAATTAAAATTTAACTCACAATATTTGTATATATTTGTGTAAGCTTAGTTTTTTTAATTAATTTTATAATTAGGGCTATGTTTATTTAGTAAATAAACCATACATCATACATCCAAAAGATTCTTGCATCTATCCGAAACTCAATTTTTACTATACATTTTTCTTTAGGTGCGGTGAATACGAGATTTGAATAAAACGAAATGGGCCAAATTTTGATGATCGTATGAGATTTCTACATTTTTAAATTAGTTTGATAGGATATATGGATAATTGGTAACAATAACTCATGTATTATCCAATATCTCATATTCAATACAACTCATCCTTTCAGCATATTTTAACTATGGCAAAAACTTGCGTTAGGCAGGCCTAAACGGTTTAGGCGGGTTTATCCTATCCAAATGGGTTGACTCATCCCAAATAGGATTTATTAATCTCCAATTAGGGTATATTATATAGGTTTGGGCTTGGGGTAATGGATAAAACCCGCCTAAATCGTTTAGGTCTGCCTAACCCAAGACCTTCCCTTTAATTATAGGATTCAATTTTTATATTTAGTATTCCCTCTGTCCCGTTAAAGTAGTCCAATTTCCTATTTTTGTTTGTCTCATAAATTAGTCCCACTTTCCTAAAATGACAAACTTTTTCACACTCACCAATAAAATATTAATTCCACTAAACTTACAACCCTTAATTTTCGTGCCGAAAAGAAATGGGACTACTCTAATGGGACGGAGGGAGTATTATTTTTCTTAAATAATTTATAATTGCACCCTTAATTTTTTTTTTAAAAAAACTAAAAATATTAACAGTAATATTATGAAAAATAATATTAATTAATACTTTAAATAAGGATAATACTGAAAATTTGTTTAAATTTATTATTTTTATAAATACTTTTTAACAAAAATACAATATCAAACTAAACCATATAATCTGAACCGAACAGTACCTAATTCTTGGTCCATCTCAGACTAAATAGTCTAAATTCATCTATTGATCGTAAGAGAACTAACCATCTACTTGCACAATAACATACAACTAATCTTTATCAACGCAAGCAAACTGATGTTTGATTGTCGATAACATTTATTTAATTCATTATTGTGGTATAATGCTCCCTCTTTTCCCACTCTGAATGCTTAAATACTTCAACTATGCTTTAGAGAAGATAGTGATCCCTCTTTTTGAACGACACTTAATAAAAGAGAGTGAAGATAAAAAGTAAAAGAGGGCCAAAAGCAGACGTCTCTAGTGGAACACAAATCCTTTGAAACTCGACGATCACTTTCTTGAGATAGACTAATGGAAAGAAGACCATAAATTCTCTCTCAACAAAAATTGAATGAAGCTGCAGTTTGTGTGGTTAAGAGAGAGATGTATGTGACTAGGCCGCGGTCTGTGTATCGCAGCTTCCCTGGAGCTCTGTCGTTGCAGCCGGAGGCAGATGTTCCGTATTCCGCCCACCTCGTCGTGACGGATGAAGAATCAAAGGCGATGGACTCTTCTTGCTGTGGGATATGGAGGAGTCACCGAATCAAAAGGCTGCCATTCCCTTCCGACAGAATCTTGCAGGTGGTGCACTCTTCCTTGCAGGAGGAGGCCACTGTTACAAAGATCTGGTTCATACCTGTTCTTGACCACCCTCTTTCTTCCAATCGCTACTACGTCATCAAAGCCAAGGGAAGACGCAAAGGGTATATATATATATATATATATATATATGTGTGTGTGTGTGTGTGTTTTGATCAAGTTTATCTATTGCTGTTGACATTGATTATGCAGGCAGGCCTATACATGTTCAAGAGAGGGAGATGTTGGAATGTGTTGCTTTAGGCAGCCTCGGGCGGAATCGAAGACCAGACCTTTTGATCACAGAGACAGATACCAGCAGTTTGAGATCAGGCCATTTCATGGAGGTGGATTCTTTGCAAGATCAGTCGAATGGGATGGCTACCCCCCAAGCTTCCTCAGGAGAGGTGGATGGGAAGTTTACACGACTCGTTCGTGTAAACTCCATCTACAGGAAGCTCAGGGACTCCTCGACTCGACTCCATTAGGGTTCCCCGACCGGGACCTCACACTGAACTCGAGGCGCTCCACCCCCACGGTGATCGGGATGTGGTACTGCCCTTTCGTGTTCGTGAGAGACGAAGAGTTGACAACGGGTGATCAGATGAAGAAGTCGATGGTGTATGAACTGAGCTTGAAGCAATGGTGGGAGCAGATACACGCGGTGGAGAATGAGGGAGAAGGCAGCAATAGTGTGGTTATGGATAAAAGAGTGAAGAGGTTGCTGTGTTTGGCACTGGGGATGGAGGCTGAGAAAGACGGGGGCGGCGCTGGCGCGGATGGGTTTGTTTGGTTTAAGGGGAAGGAGGAGTATAGGAGGAGAGGGAGGGTGGGGTTGAGCAGCAGTTTGTATGAGAAAATGAGGTGGGTGCAGGAGACAAGAGGGTGGTTTGATGGGGAGAGAGAGGTGAGAGTTTGTGGGAGGAAGGAGGTGGGGAGTAATAGTGGTTGGAGAAGGTTTGGTTGCTATGTTTTGGTGGAGAGTTTTGTGTTGAGGAGAATGGATGGGAGTTTGTTGATGAATTTTAATTTCAGGAATACTGAGAGAATTGTGTGTAAATGGGAGTGAGGTTTTAATTTTATGAGTATGTGTATCATCTTTGTTTGTATGCAGCAAAATTGGTTATTCACTTCTACCTGTACATTAATTGGCCAAGAATAAAATATTGTCAAATATGTTTACATACTTGTTATTTTCCTTGCAGTTTAAGTTGCAACTTTTTGCAATTATTTCATCCGTGTTACTATTTTAAGATATTTCAATTATATGGTCTAATTTATTTCTTTATTAATTTACAATTACACTTAAGAATAAATTTGAAAAATGAGAACATTAAATATAATATTATGGAAAATGAGAGGTTAATTAATATTTTAAATAAAGGTAACGTTAGAAGTTTGATTAAATATTAAATAGTTATTGACAATCGTACAAAATCTAGTGGTGGCCATGGGCCGGTTCCGGTTCGAAATTGCCGGTTCCACGGTTCCAGAAAAATGGAACCGGAACCGGCCCGTGGGTAAAAGGTTAAGGCGCTGGTTCCGGTTCTGAACCGACGTTTCATTGGTTTTTTTTAAATTATAATTATAAGTATTTATTTCCTTTGAATAATATTTGGTTTGTACACAAAAATTGTAATTATAAGTATTTTTTTCCGGTTCCGAACCGACGGTTCGGCGCTACGTGTCAAAATCTCATTCGTCGATAAATATTTTATTATTTTTTTTAAACAAAACTAGCCGTTAGCATGCCCGGTTCGGAACCGGAACCGCAGGTTCCAACGGTTACATTTTCAAAAAAAATGACCGTTGGGCCGGTTCAGGCAGTTCCGAACTGGAACCGCCGGTTCGCAACGGTAACTTTTTTAAAAAATTTGTGCCGCCGGTTCACCGATTCCGAACCGGAACTGGCGATTTGGAACCGTTTAAATTCTTTTTTTTTTTCAGGGCGGTTCCACGGTTCGGAACCGCCGGTTCAGGTTCCGGTTAAACCCTTGAACCTGAACCGGCCCGTCCAAAAATGGTTACGGTTCCGAACCGTGGAACCGTCGGGCCGGTTCTGGCGGTTCAGGTTCCAAATGGCCATCACTAACAAAATCAAATTAGATCATATAATCGGAACCAATGAAGTATTTAAAATCTAAATTTGTACTTCCTCCGTCCCGATTATTTGGTCCATGTTTCCTTTTTGGTATGTCTTATATATGGTCCATTATCTAAATTTGATATAGTTTTTTATATGAGTTTACAAAGATATTCTTGAACTATATTATAAATGACACACAATTAATAGGATTCCTTATTTATAGTTATTGCTAAATAAGAGTAATTCAGGAAGTTTGTTTAAATATTTAAAACATTCATAAATGATTTTTGACAATCATGCAAGTTGAAACTGGATCAAATAATTGGAACGATGGAGTAACTTTTTTTTAAAAAAAATAAATTACAAAATTCCTCTATCTGGAGAAGACTAATTATTTTGAGAAAAAATCTTAAATACCCCATTTGCCTATAACACATCTACAAAATACCCCTTCTTATCCAAAACTCCAAAAAATGCCCCATAGTACAAATATCTGACACATTGAATGAAATATTTTGAATTTTTGCTGAAAAAGAGGTATTATTCCAAGTTTGAATTTTGAAAAAAGAGAGAATATATTCTCTCACTCGGTGACGACCACAAAATCCGAGGCATTATTGTGAAAAGCAGTCAAGTCGGCACCGCCACGGTGCCGACCGTGTCAGGCACGGTGCCGACCGGCGGTCCGTGCGGTGCCGACCGGTTCACCCGTTTTTTTTATTTTTTTTTTTTTCTCTTATTTAAACCCTTTCATCCCCATTCTCCCCTTTCATCCCCCTTTCATTTTCACTCTTGCACTCACGAAATTTTTCTCTCTTCTTGGTCGGGAACCTCAATTCATCAAGTCGGCATCGAAATTTTGTTCGAAATGGCTGAGGTAAACGTTCCTTCTCCATTTATAGTTTAATTTTCATTGTTTGTTTATCATATTTCACAATAATTATCTCAAATTTTCTTGAAATCTTGCTATAATAAATTGAAAATTTTAGAATTGAAATTTGTTTCTCTCTATATGTATATTGCTTTGGAATGAACATGATGAGTATATGTTGCTATTTATGCTAGAACAATTGTATATGTTGCTTTGGAAATTAAGATTGTGGATATGTTGTTTTGGAATTGAACATTAGATTAATTTTTGATTATTTTGTAATTTAAGATTGAGTTTATGTTTTTTTGGAATTGAACGTTAGATTGATTTTGTATATTTTGTAATATATTTGTGCAGGTTGAATTTATTAGACCCGCTTTACGTAATGTGACTTGTAAGATTAATTTATGCACTAAGGTTACCACAATAGAGACAATTAGTGACACATTGTATACAATAGGGGGTGATAATTTGGTGACTAGTTTTATGAATGGGCCATTTGGAAATTTGTTAATGTGGAAAAAAAATGGACCTAGTGCCTCGCAGCCATTACTGCAACTGTTAAGTTACCAAATTAGGAGTCACGACCCAAAAGCTTTATGGTTTCATATTGGTGGGCAGACTATTTCTTTAGGGGTGGGCGAGTTTGCACTAGTGACCGGTTTGACATTTGGACCCACTCAGTTTGATCCATGTGCTGATCACGATCCTTCAGATTCGTCGGTGTATAGGTTGTTCTGTGGTGGTCAATCTATGACAGCGAAGCAGTTATTAAACAAATTTAAGGCTGGTTTAGTTCACGCAAATAATCATGAATTGTATTTGAGAGTGGCGAATATATTAGCCATGTGGAGCTTTGTTTTAGGGTTTAGTGAAAAACGTAAGATCGAGAATTGGGTATTTGTTTTGGTAGATAATTGGACTAGTTGGAACCATTTTCCGTGGGGAGCATATGCGTATAAGTCTTTATCATACTATTTAGATCAGGCTCACACGAGGGTTGAAGCAAAAGGGAGTCTTCATTTGGGCGGTCCTATTTGGATTTTGCAGGTATAATTTTAATTTTTATGTATTTAGTAAATATGTAAATTTGATGAGTTATAAATCAAATTAATATTTTGTAGGTTTGGGCGTACGAGGCTATTCCGGAGTTGGGTGGTAGCTGTGCCATTTTAGAGAATCCAGCTCTATTTCCCCGATTTATGAAGTGGAAGTTTAGGGGGCCAGCTACGCTTGATTGGCAAGGATTCTTTGCTCGTGATGAGGTATTGCTTTCATCTAAATTACTTATTTGTAAACTAACAATTTTTGTAACTGTATTTTGTTTTTTTTTGTAGATTCAAGTTTTTAGCAACCTAATCCCATTTCCGTATGAGCAAGAGCTTTTGTACTACACTTCTTCTCAGTCGGAGGAGTCCCTAAGTGTTAACTTCCGACTGCCAGAAAATCCAGTACGTCCTATTGGACAGAGAGGTGATCGTCGATCACAGAGCATTTCTATAGGACAGGGTTCTGGAGGACAAAGAGGACAGGGAGGTAATCGAGATGAGCGTGGCGATGAGGGTTTTGATGAGGGTCATGATCAGGGTGGCGATGAGGCTTTTTATGAGGGTCATGATCAGGGTGGTGATCAGGGTGGTGATCAGGGAGATGAGCAGCATGATCAGGGTGGTCATCAGGGAGGAGACAGGGCACAATCTCAGTCTCATGGACAGAGCTCGAGAGCATCACATAGGCGCACTCGTTCTAGGAGGGATAGGACTTCATCTAGTGGAGAGTCTAGTGAGTCTAGGAGATTTCGTCCATCTCGCTCCTTTATGGGTAGGCTTCGGGCTGTGGTTACTGAGGCAGTTGATGCTGCGGTGAACAATGCCAAAGGATTCGGATTCTGCGACCCCAATTCTTCGTAAGTATTTCTGTAATTCAAATTTTTAACATCATTTATATTTACGTTTTTTTGTGTTACATGTTTTGTAGGATTTAATGAAAAGAGATTATCGGCAAAGTAGGGTGGGTTCGAGGCCTTCGGAATCGGCGGAACTTTTGGAGTTCATCAATGGTACTGATTGCGCGACTGCTACAGATTGGTGGGAAGCTGATACGGTTAGTTTTATATTATCTATTTGGTTATTGTCTTTATGCATCATATTATTAATATAATTAATTTGCCTTGTAGTTCATTGTACCCTGTTATGTTCTCGGTGTTTGGTATACTGTTCATATGAACATCCAAACGTGGACTGCAACCATGATTGACCCCTATGATTCTCATGACCGCGCAAGGATTTTGCAAGATGTTTTTAAAGAATTGAGAAAGATGACCAGCCATATGATTGACTATTTGAGGGAAGGCGGATATTGGGATAAAAATAAGTTGAGGTTGAGGAACATTTACAATCGAGATATGGCTTTTACGAGGGTGATGTATTTCAAGGCCAATCAGGGGGCGCAACATTCCACTTTTGCATGCGCAGCATTAGAGATGTTCATGTTCGGGTATCCGAGTCCACAGTGGTTGGATCGTCCAGATGGGCCAGCTTTATTTAGAAGATTGATTGCCCTTAGACTATTCGATTTCTCATATGTTTGATGTATTTTGTATTAATCGTTGCTAAACTATTTGATTTAAATGGTTGTTAGAATATTTGATTTCTCGAAATTTGCATCATCAAATTTAAAGCAATTTTACAACATTCGAAGCATTTTTACAAACATTAAGAGTTTGCAACTCTATCAGGACAAGAACGCTTCGTATGTGATTCTGATTTACAAATACTGCATTTTTTCGGGGCTCTTTGTCTGCTAGAAGATGCTTCTGCTCCGGACGGGCGTCGACTATTTCTGGGACGACCAGCTTGACGTGTAATATTCGGAGGTTTCACCAGGATGGATGCAGCTTCATCTGAAACATACCACTCTTCCTCGGGAGGAAGAGAATTCACGATCGAACCCTTGCATATGCCTTTGCCCGCCTCTGATCGAACCATTTTTCCACGATACCTCGATATGTATCAATAATCGAACATATGGGCAATCTCCGCGCCTCTAACAACCTTGCGTTGAAAACTTCAGCAGCATTCGAAGTTAGGAAACTGTAACGACGGACCGGGCACTTCGACCTGCACCACCTCTCAGGCCCTACTGAAATGAGCTTATCATATGCAACAGTATTTGATGATCGAATTTGATCCATTGCCTGCCTGTAGCTCGACAATCGATAAGCATAAGCAGCACGATGGTACAGCTTTACAATGGCCGGACCATGGGTTGTCAATTTATTTTGCAGGTGATAAAAACAGAGACCGTGCGCCGTACCCGGATATACTGCGTCGACTGCGTTGCCGATGCTAACGTGCTGAAGGACTGACTGAGGATACGAAGGGGATGTAGGGGGATGGCTCCCGCCGAGAAGTCCCAGCACCAGTGTTGATTGTGGGATTCATAACAATATAAATATCGGGCTCCGAGTAAAAACTGAGGAGTCGTTGCAGATCCGCATTCTCTGTCAGCAATGATGCTCCATTTCTTCCGCTTTGAGTTTGAGAAGTATAATACATATTATACTCACCTCCAACACCTTCTGCATCAAGAATCGTCTGGATGGTGCTTCTCAATGCAGCTATTGATATATTGGCCGTTGAAAGGTAAATCAATCTTTCTTGGCCACCAATATAGTGCCACGAATTATCAAAATGACCATTATAGTGCAAAAACATGTTGCACCAATTCGCCATTTGAATTGCTTGAAAATGGGTTGGAAGGGGTAGAGAGAGAAGATGAATGGCAAAATGATGATAGAGTTTTTTTTTGTTTCTGCGGTGTATGAAAATAGGCTTGAATGTGAGTATATAAAGGCACAAATTATGTCTTTATTCTATTCAATGCTTTCAAAGGCTGCAAAAATAAATTGAGTGAATTGATGAGTGCAGTAAGGAAACATCAATTTTGCGTACGATTTCACTGTATTTTTCAACATGTGAATTCAGTCTTCACGAGCATTCATTGTAATTTTCAACAATTGAATTCATTGTTCATTGATTCAGTCAAAAAGAAGGCTATAGCATGCCTGCAAACAGTACATTGATGGTAACAAATCATGCAGCACAACTTTATCACATGAGAAAACCCTAAATTATTGTTGAAAAATATATGATTCATTGCAAAAAAACAAAAAAAAAAAAGCAATTGAAAAAAAAAATTAAATAAATGTGTGTGCCGACCGGTTCAGATCGGTCATCACCGCCTTTAGACCGGTCGGCATCACCACGAACCGGTCATCACCGCCTTTTCAAAAAAAAAAAAAAAAAAAAAAAAGGTTTCCACATTCGAACCGGTCATCATCGCAAGCCGACCGGTCGGCAACATGCTGAACCGGTCGGCATCGTAATTTCAAAAAAAAAATATTTTGGTCGGCATTGACCGGTTCGGACCGGTCATCACCGGTGCCAACCGGTCGGCACCCAAGAAAACCGGTCATCACCATATTTTTTAATTTATTTCTTTATTAAAACACATTCAAATGATATCAAAATATCATTTTGGGTAATTACAACCCCATCATCATCAAATTATTGTTTTGATTACCATTTTTAAACACAAAAAGTTGTCAGAATTGTACTTTGGGGCATTTCTTGAATGAGTTTATAAAGTGGGGCATTTTCAATAGATGTTTTATAAAAAAGGGCATTTTCAAACATTCCCACAATTATTTTTCTAACAGTCTCAGATTTATTTTTCGAACACAGTATATATATACCAAACAAAAGGAGAATTTAAAGTTCAAAATTTTCATTTTCGCGGCGAAGCCCGCGCGGAGACACTTGCCATGGAGGAGGAGAACAATTCGCTTCAACGCTACCATCATTTAGGTGAATCAAATACTCAGATCCATGCTAAGTTGCAATATCAACTGAATAATTAATCATTCTCTACATATTTTCAATTGGCGTTAGGGTTCCGTTCGCCACTTCATTTTATTGTAATATGCTTACCTATGATTTTGGTTATTTTTGTATTTAATTAATTTTTTTTAATTGAAATTTTCTTTTCACAGGATCTGCAAGCTTCCCTGTGATAGGAATGGAATCGGTTGTAGCGACGGTGAGCGGCTATCATGGTTCCGAAAGATTCAATCTAATAAAGCTGATAGATCGTGCAGGTGCTAGTTACGTGGGGAATATGAACCCATCTATCACGCATTTGGTAGGAGATTTAAATTATTGCTGTATGTTTATTTGTTCTGGGTATAGTTTATAGAGTTCGTCGATACTTCTTGTTTGAACTTAAACGGTGCATCTCCTTTCTGAGCTGTTTGATTGGTTTGTTGGTCAGGTGTGTTGGAAATTTGAAGGCAGAAAATATGAACTTGCCAAGAAGTTCAAGATACCGATTGTTAACCATTGTTGGATTGAGGATTGCGTAGAGAAAGGAAGGCGTGTTTCCGAGGAACCATATACCTGTCGTAGGTTGGTTGATCTCTGAGACTATTATATTTGGTGAATTCTTTGTCTTAGAATTTCAACGCAGTTGCCGTCGTGATTCTGAATGTTGATCATCTGCTCTTTTTACCAGAATTCACTTTATTAATGTCTGTGGTTTTACAATTGTTTGACTATCTGTTCCATTGTAACTAATATATGGTGGACATTTGAATTACATGGGACTTGAAATTAATTTTTCTACCTTGAATGTCTCAGACAAGGTTTTAGCAATAATTTCATGTCTAGTATTAGAAGAGGGCTGATAATGTATTTGCACAATATCCACTACCCATCAGCTTTTCTTCCAGATTCTTACGTCACATCGCTACATTGTTTCTTATAGTTTCCCAGTCTCTCGGCAAAACAATGATTAAGTATAGTTTATATTATTGAGATATTAATGTTAACAATCAAATGAATAAAATCCTAGTAAAGCTTGAAATCTTCTATTAAAAGTAGAAACCATTGTCCTTTTCACTATATCTCTAAGTTCTATGCTTGATAGATAAATAGTTTCTAAACGGCAAATTCCTTGGCATACTTCATTGATTTTCTTCTAGCCATGACTGGTCATCATTCTATTACTAATAGTCATTTTATGTAATTGAATTTTTTTCTCCCTTATATGTGATTCTTGCAGTGGTGAAGAAATAGGACCTTTTGTCCTGGACACCCCCTTTTATATCAATCAGGCAATGTCTCAATCTAAAGAATTGAAGAAGGCTAAGAGACCCATGGTTGATGATGAACTTGATGCCATAAGTGATGTTGTTCGCAAAGATCCAATTCATTTAGATGAGGTTGCAATTTTATTTTACATTGTTTGTATTAAAAAATCTCTTGATGTACAAGCATGCTCTCCTCTTACTTGCTGCTGTTCTTGTTTTTTTTAGGTGCTTGCATACTTTATAATTAGGGGTGTTTTGTGAAATATGGTCTATAAGTCGTTTTAGAAACTGTGGCAAACATGCTATTTCCATCTGATGTCTATTGTCTACCATTTAGTTCAATAAGTTTCTTCGCACTTTTCTTCCAGTGTGCACCAATGACCAGTATTCGTAGATCTTGCCGCACCCTATTTAAACAACTGGAATAAGAAATTTTCTTCTCTGCCCTTTGAAGGTTTTATCAGTTCTCTGAATCATTGAAAAGATGCTTGTGGTTTGCTGCTGGAGATTATTTTAATGACCTCAGTTGTGGCTTAATTGTCTGATGTATCGCAGGATCTTTTTCCTAATCAAAGTGAGAACAGTTCTGGTTCCAATAGATCATTAAGGAAAGCCACCAAAAGAAATCCAAGGAGGCCTTGCCCTAGTAGCAGCAGACATGGCCTCGATACACAATTAACAACCAATATTATTGAGGTATTCTGTAATAAACCCTCCTTGTTATCTATCTTAGAAATTCTATAATTCTGGTTGCACCATATTCAAATATAACACTACCTTATATTTATGGAGCTTCTGCCAGTATCTGATGGTTGTTTCCTTCTTCACTGAAGTGTGTAAAGTATATATTTCAGTTATGTATAAATAGGAGATTTCGAATTTGTATACTTGTAGCTATATGGCCCTTTGATACATGCTTGTCCTATTTCTCGAGCTACAGCTCTAATTAATGAAAATTTGGTGTTGCAGATTATGCCATAACGGTGTAAAAGTTAGATTTGATGTTCATTCCATTCTCATATTCACTGCCCTGTCCTTGCCCACGTGTGTTATGCGCTGTTGATTGTTTATATCATTTCTCTGAGACTGAACACTCTTTGTATCGTTTGATTTGTTATTCTGTTTCCTGGTGTTCTCCTTATTAGCATGAAGAAGCTAGCACATCGCAACATGCAAATTATTGTAGACTGGAAATGCGAAACTCCACTTTGCCTGAATCTCGGTTCAAAAGCCGTAGGCTGGTTAAAAAGCAATTAAGCTTGACAGATTGGTTAACAACTTCAAATGTGGATGAAGAATGTGAGGAAGTTAAACTTATACCTGAGAATAAGTTCCGTGGAGTTCAGATGGATAGTTCAGAGGTTGCGAGGCACCGATTTACAACTAGAAGGCATACTTCTAATATAAGCAATACTTTGGTCAATTTGGAGAACTCTAATAATTCTGATAGAGCTGAAGAGATTCCACAGTTACATGATGATGACATTGAAGAGATTGAGCATGTAAATCATGATCATCAGAATTTGCATGCTCATGTTGCACCATCTTCCTCCCCATCTTCAGTAGAGCTTAAACAAACTGCAGACCTGGATTCAACCGACAATGATTGTGTATTGCTTGCATCAAGTGAGTTGTCATGTGTTATATGCTGGACAGACTTCAGTTCCACCCGGGGAGTACTGCCATGTGGCCATCGGTTTTGCTTCCCATGCATTCAGAACTGGGCTGATCATATGGTGCATATTCTCTGTCTTCTCATTTTCCCGATAAATTATATTCTTCTCCCCCCTATTTGCTATTTTCTTTCACACGGCAGTTTTCTGTACCTGTTAAGTATTTTCAATTCAGAGGTTTTAGTTTTTTAGGTATGGACACCATGATATTGATATTACTATAAGAGCGTGAACTGTCTTTATTGCCTAGAACATAGCAGACTAGCTATTACATGACCTCATGAATCTAGATGTTAATTTTGTCATAGAAAGTAGATAATATCTAGTGTTTGTTTTTAAGATTCCACCTCATGTGTAGCCCGTAGCCTGCTCTTTCCTTCACCCCCAACAATATTTGTTTCTGTTTAGCAATATAGTTGTATATCAGAACTCTTATCCGTTTCTGTCTGATGTAGTATTACAATCACTGTATTTGATTCTTAAGGATAAAAGATGTGTTTGACAACACCATATGCTTGATTTAGGCAATCAGGAATATATTTTCTTCCTGATAAACAGAGTATTAAGGTAGTATCTGTTCTTGAGATGCATGATAAGTTGATTGATATATTTGACAGACTTCAAGACGAAAGCCATCAACATGTCCGCTGTGCAAAGCTAGTTTCGTATGCATCACTAAAGTGGATGATGCTGTTTCTTCAGATCAGAAAATATATTCTCAATCTATGCCAAATGATAGTTCCAAAATGGATCTGTACATTCTTCCTGACGAGGCATATAACCGTCCAGCCCATGTAAGTGATTTCCACCTTTCCCTTAACTGTTCAATAACTTTGTTTGTTATCTGGTTTCTTCAACAGTTAATCACTGTGCTTTTGCGTTTATAGGCAACAGCTCGTGTTTGTTTCCATTGCTCGAGTAGAGAGCCTGAGGATCTTCTCATTAGTTGCAGTTCCTGCCAAATCCGATGCGTTCATGCATACTGCCTTGATCCGCCATTGTTTCCCTGGACATGTGCTCATTGCAAGGATCTCCGTTTGATTTACCTTCAAAACCGTTAGCTCTCTTATTCCTCACCACTTTCATTTTCGAATATTAATGGACAAGTCTAGGAAAATCTCCTTAAATTTTATCCTACAATTTCATTATATTTGGTGTTTTACTAAGTTAATTTATCTTAATTATGTGCTGCTTGGGAACATGACCTTTATTGCGATCTGCTTATGCATTACGAAATTATTTTTATCATAAACTTAAAATTATATATATATATATATATATATATATATATATATATATATATATAATGACATAACTAGTAGATCAAGATCGAATCTTATTAAATTGGTAAAAAGGTCCCTTTTCTCACATTTGCATAGAATATTAAGATTTCCACGTCAAAAAGCACATAGATTGCATCAATATCTGCACTACATGTTTCTTTACAATTTTTATTAAAGAGAAGAAGATAAAATAGGGTTGGGTGGCAGGTGGGGGTTTATATGTCTATTATATTATTATGTTGCCATTGAAGTTCGGACTTAACTCTTCAATAGGGAGAGCCGGGGTAAACACTAACGTTCTAACCATACTTATGGAAACTAGAGTTAGTAATGGTAAGTAGAGATGAATATGATGTACGCTGTAGGGCGGTGGGAAAGGTCGTGTGATGAGCATGTGCCCAATTAATACAATAAGGCTTGCTGCATGCCTCCTTTCTTATTCTCTCTGTTTCGTCTTTTCTTCGTGACTCGTCACTTTCCATTTCTTCTACCGCTTCCAAATTCACACAATCACTATCCTTCTGCTCCTCCATTCTTTCTTTCTTTTTAACTAACAATATTAATTTATTATATATACATGTATATAGAAGGTAATTGAGTACCACATTAATTATATTTTGGTGGACATGGAACATGGCCATGTGTTGGAGTGTTGGTTTGTGTGTGTATATAAATAAGGTGTCGTATGCAGAAACTATTTTGCATACTTCATTTAGAATATTATACTCCCTCCGTCCCAAAACATTAGTCCTGATTTCCTTTTTCGTCTGTCCCAAATATTAGTTCTCTTTCTTAAAATGGAAAATTAATATACATTCACTAATAAAATATTAATTTCCTCTATCTCTACTCACATTAGTATCTGTGCCGGAATGAAACAAGATTAATGTTATGGGACGGAGGGAGTATCAACTAGTGAACGGACAATGGCGGATTTATTTAGGGGTTGTAGTGGGTTCTTGCACTCCATAATCAAAGTTTTTTTCCGATTTTAATAATAGAATAATATAATATTATCTGATATAGTTCTCTTCATCGCCAAGTTAGTAAGTAAAGAGGATTGAGATAAAAAAAAAAAGGGTGTGAAGGGGTTGAGAAATAAGATGAGTCGAAAAATCTTTTTATTTTAATATTAATATTTGAGATTTTTATTAAATAGTGAGATTAGCTTTGATGCATGGATTTTTATATAATATTTTATTATTACTACGAGTTGATTTTTTATTTAATTGCATATTTTTTTTTGTCACTTAAAAATTTAATGAAACCCTCTTTACGAATTATTTCTAGATCTGCATGTGAAAAAGCAGTGTGAATGAATGTGAAAAAGCAGTGTGAAGCAG
>JAPKLW010000670.1:176534-192907 GCA_026898455.1 Plectranthus barbatus
CTTTCATAGTGATATTTTCTCATAGCCTTGTCCGTGGTTTTTCTCCCTTCTTGGGAGTTTTCCACGTAAAATCTTGAGTGTCTTAATTTTCGCACTTATTAAATTCATCTACCAAAATATGTCATCAATCAACGCTTCCGCAGCGCATACCACCTAACACTGCACCCGTGCAAGTATCAATTATGTGTCATCTGTCGTGTAGATACGTGTATCCATTACTCTTTTCCTCTTTCTGCTTGGATTTCTGCTCAACCTCTTTGCTTCTTTCTTCCCACCTCTTCACATTTTTTTTCCTATTCATTCTTGTTGTTCCTTTTCCTTTGCAACAAGTATTTTGTCAAAAGTAGGTATTCTTGTGAACTGTTCCATGAATTTTATTTTATGATACAAGCCCTATAAAAAGGGTGTATGTATATATTTTTCCATTAAAAAGTTATTGCTTTTAAAATGATTTTTGCGATGAGGAGCTAAAAAATCTTAGTAATTCTGAAAAATTAAAAGACAGTATGTGTTTGCAATAATTTAATATCGACTTAAAACTCGCGATGCATTGACCACAAAATGTGGTACATCAAAGACTAGCAACATTTCGTAAAGATAAGGGTTAGTAGTAGCATTTTTCAAGAAATAAATTATATTTAGGATGTTTTAATTATATGGTCTAACTTTTATTTTGTATTATTTTTCTCTTGCAATTTATGGTTGTACTCTTGAAAAATTTTAAGAAATGAGAATATTAAAAATAATATTACGAAAAAGAGATGTTAAATAATGATTTAAATAATAGTATTAAAAATCTGTTATTTTAAAAAATAATTTTTGATAAATGTGTATAAATCATATAATTGAAATAGAGAGAACAATAATTCTATACGTAATGTATTTCTCATTATAGAGTTTGCATACATTAAAGTGCCGTGGATTCCTAGATTACGTACCACAAATTAAGACAGTCCTACTGCGATGATTAATTCTTTTGTTTGATGATAGAAATTAAAGCTGCTCATCTACGGAAAACTATCAGGAAAATGAAAAGGTGAAAAAAAAAAAAGTATGACAGCAGCAAACAATATACAGAAAGTGATACATAGCAGTTATTTATATATATATATATAGAGAGAGAGGGAGAGAGGGGGGGGGGGGGGGGCGGCGGTTGAGAGAGAGTATACTATAGAATCTAGAGATATCCCAAATGAGCAACGTAATTTACGCTGGACGGACTCTCCAGACAAATATACACCACATGCTTGATCCAGATATGTGTGTGCACTCCTAAATTATATTCTAACAAAAAAAAAGTCTGTTTCAATCCTCTGTATTAATACTAGTCATATGCTCGAATACACATAATTAATTTCTTGAAAGTGAGAGAATTTGCAGTTATAAAACGCAAGACTTGAGACAATAGACATAATATTGTGGATTAATATATAGAAAAAGGATAGTAATTTGAGACAGAGAGGAGTATATATAATTAATATATTTGTAGAGAGAGAGAGAGAGAGAGATTAGAAGGTGTAGCTTCGGGTGTTGGGAGAATCGGCAATTTTGAGAGTGTCTTGGATGAGTTTGCGAGCCTTCCTGCTGGAGATTTCGAGCCTCATGCTGTCGCTTTTGTCAATCTTATCGTAGGAATTACTCTTGATTTTGATGCTCTTCATCACCTTCGACTTCAACCTCGTCATCAACCTCTCCAGCCCCATCATCACCATTTTCACCTCTACCTACCCAATTTCATTTCTTCTCTGTTAATTATAACATACTCTACAGCGATAGTGACGTTATAAACATACCTTCAAGTCTTCAACACTTCTGCTAGACAGAAATCCCCACCACCCTGAACTGAAAATTTTAGTGAGAGAGAGAGAGAGGGGGGTTGTGTGTAAGCGTTTAACTGCATCTATGTAGGAATTAGGACAATTTATTGTAATATAATATTGTATCTCCACGAGGGCCCCGCTGGCTTGTCATTAGAAAAAAACCATGTAAGATGGATTATTATTATAAAATATGTATATATATGAGAGGACTAATACTATTTCAGATTTGAAATCTCACGTGAATTTAGATAGTATGATCTTAATCATGTAATTAGTAGAGTCAAAATATTTATTCCACAAAAAAAGAAATTTTATGAGTAGAAACAATGATCAAATTGCCAAAACTGTGCATTGTAGCCTGGATTGGGATTCTTATTTTATTGATTTAGAGAAAAATATATGTACTAATTAGGACTAATCTATCTACTATCATCTCATTCAATTTCTTCTTTAAAAATGAGGAGGCTTCAATCATACATTTGATTACACCAAATTACACAATATCAATATATATTTTCAAACCCTACTTAAAACCCTTTCAAACATGCCAATGTACATTCAAAAAACCAACTATTTTTTCTCTGCAAAACTTGGCTAATCACATTATGGATTCAAAATCATGGTATTAGTAGTTACATTATTACATATATTCCTATGTTAAAAAATTTCCAAATTAATTAAAAACAATGAGCTTTATTCAGCACCCCATGCTATTTTATTATATGTATATATATATATATATACTAATACTTAAATTAATTTTTATTTAACACCTAAGCTGATATTTGATTCATTCTCTTTTTGTATGAAAAATCGCATAACTAGGGGTGGGAAAAAATACCGAAATACCGTATATATCGTATCGAAAAAATATCGAAAATACCGAAATCTTGATATACCGTCATTAACGGTACGGTATGATACCGTACTGAAAATCTACGGTACGGTAACGGTATGAGATTCTAAAATATAGGGTATACCGTCTACATACCGTACCGAATATATAAATACCATTTTTATTTTAAATAATATAATATTATTCATATATAATAGTATTTATCGTATATATTTATTTCAATAAATGTTCATAACTAATATTTTTCTAATTTTAATTCTTTATTCTCCCTCGTTCAATTGGGTTAGAAGAAAATAATAATAAAAATAGTTTTAAAAAATAATAATAATAATAAATAGATTTTTAAAAAATATGGTTAGAAGAAAAAATAACAACAAAATGAGTAACTTTTTAAAGTTATTATCGTACATAATAAAGTATCCCACATTGATAAAGAATAAAACATACACAAATGAAAGCATCTATAAATGAGCAGCCATTTTGATATCCCACATCGGTTAGTTATCAAATACAAATGAATTGAGTCACCTATAAAATACATCTTTGTATAGCTAATTAGTGTTATTACCTAAACCATTAATTTGGTGGTAATTGGGACAAGGTTGTCGGCCACATAGCTGGTGAGAAGTTACCTTGGAACCCATTTTTTTAATTAAATAATAATTTTATTAATATTTATTTATTATTTTAATTAATAATATTCGGTATGGTACGGTATACTGTTACGGTATATCACGGTATACCGTAAAATTTCGGTACGGTACGGTATACCGTTATTACGGTACGATAACGATATTCAGTTTATGTTATACCGAAACTTTGGTATACCGATAGTTACGGTACGGTAACGGTATGAATTTTTTCATACCGTAAAGTTCGGTACGGTATACGGTATGACGAAAAATTTTCGGTATACCGTACCGTCCCACCCCTACGCATAACATTGTCAGGCCCAACGGCTAACAGTTTTAACTCCCTACAAAATTCTATTTTGCCTTCATTTTTGTCTATCTTTTTGTATGTAAGAAAATATACTATATACGTGGGCAAACAAAATACCAATAAAATAAAAGAAAAAACACAGATTGTTTCCGACAAATTATAATGGACCTCCATCATCGAATATTTCTCAGCTTGGAATTGAAATATGGTCGCTACTTTTTCTTATGCCTGATAAAATCAATCCAGCAAGAAGAGAAAAAAAAAAAAAAAATTCAAAAGAAAAAGAAAAGAGCTAATCTCCATTATGTTAAAGATATCAAATCGCAATTAGTTGCACGGATTTCAAATATGACCATAACTTTTACATGAGTTGTCCCTCTTTGCTTATTCAAATAATTCAACAATACTTGATGTTACCTCCAATATATCAAAAATAGTGCTTTAGAGCTGTAACTATATTTCAAATTTTCACATTTGATGTTACCTCTAATATATTAGTCACCCTAATAATTTTTGTGGTCGAATTTTTAATTTCGAGATATTTCAACGATGAATATTTTATTATGACGGTTTTTAAATGGTTTTTTCTTTCTTCATTAACTGCTCAAAATAATTTTTTTAAATTTATTTATTTTTAATGTTGAATCCCAACAAAACTCCACTGTCGCAAATCTATGCTATCTGTGTAGGCCATACTATAACTACATATATCTCCTATTAAAAAAAATATGTGAATTGGGGCATGAATTACATATAGCGTGATATTTGGTTATTTTTTTAATAAATGGGATTGCGAGGAGGAGAAAAATATGTGTACACATTTATATATCGTGGCCGATTCAAAACTATTTTTAAGGGACTTTATTGAATTTTTATGTAGATTTTTCATAATTTAGTAAAAATATTAATTTATAATAATGATAAAATATTTAAAAACTTGTATACTAAAATGAATCTCAATACTAAATAAAAATCTAAATGCAACCATTTCTAACTGCAACCTCCAAAATTTTATAAAAATAAAATTATTGCTTACTATTATACTCTTATAATATCTAGTTCAAAATATTAACTAAAAAACAAAATTAATAACCTGATTCGTTTATTCTATGTAAAATGTAGCCCCATCTTTTTAAATTTTAAAACTCAATTCAATCCATGTATGATTGTATCTTCATAGCCCTGTTCTTTCCCGTAAATAAAAATCATAACCCCCATTCTTGTATGTCACAAAATGAAATATAAAATAAAAATGAGTATAATCTCTTTGGCTGTTCAATATCAAAGATAACCCCTGTTGAGGTTCGATTTAGTACGGATACGGGGTCCCAGGAACTAACAAAGAATATGACAAGAAATAATACGAGAAAAGCAAAGAAGAACAATAATGAATGCAATTGGAAGATAAACAATGCGTAAAGCAAGATAAGAACCGTGACTCCTTCAATAAATGTAAGTACAAGGTGCGCCGAAGTAGTTGAACAACGTTACAGCTAAGCCAAAAATAAGTGTTATAAGTAAATAATATCGAATGAATGAATAAATGCGAAATGGAGTTGACTACCCCTATTTATAGTTCATAGGGGAGTCGAGTACATAAGATAAACCCTAGCCGCTAGGTTTTCCTAAGGTTTAAGAGCCGTTGGAGTTGTCTCCGGGAAGATAGGGGTTTGATGCAACTGCCCACGCCTTCTTAGGATCTGCCAAGGCATATCCATTAGCTGGTCCATCCAGGGTCTCGATCGCGCACCTACTTGAACGTCCTGCATGTGCAAGTTGCACGGGGTGCCATTCCAGGCAAGGATTTGAGGTGTGCGACCCTCTTTTGTGACTGATTTGCCTTAGCAGCGTTCTGTGTACCTTGGAGCACCTGCTGGGAGAAACCGCTCAGCTCCGGGTGCTCTCAGCTCCGTACCTTACTCCTAGGTTGGGAACAAGGTGTGGATTCGGTCAAATCGGGTCAGGGTAGGTCCGTTTAGGCCACTGCCCCAACAATAGCCCCTTCGGCTCTGGGGTGTACCTACAGTAGACAACGTAGTCGAAAAAATTAATTCGTTAGATCAACCTCGGAGGGTTGTTCTTTAGACATGTAAGAAAAGCTAGATGTTGAGTTCCTGCATCGGGGAGGCTTGGGTTATGATAGGCATGGGTCCTGTTCAAGTTGTCTAATCAATATTGACAGCTCGTTTAAGGTACCCGTGCAGGTAGGCCCCGACCACCTCCAGAAAGATGGCTCGAGTGCGTAGTCGCCGGTCCGGTAACCACAACATTCATCAAGGGGTGTCTCATTTGGGCACCCCCTGGTAGAAGTCTGGTGCTCCTTGATCTAGCACTGTGGGTACCGTGTTAGGCGTAGCCTTGCCGTATTGGGCTGATTGGGCCTTTGAGAAGCGCGAATGGCGTAGGTGTGCCATCGCTGGAAATTTGCTGATGCGCAATCCGTCAAGTTGTGAGGTAGTTAAGGTGCGAGATTTCCAGGGCATGCATCTAGGTTTTCACGTCTTAGATGCGGTGGCAGTTTTGTGAATAACCACCACTGAAGGGGCGGTTATGAGAGGGCAGTTGAAGGGTCGCAACACTATTCAGCTGCACTCCCCATGTAAACACGTCCCTCCAGCCACGGCGCCCATTTCCTCTATTTCACCGATTTGTGCTCCTCCTCGCATTCTCTCGCTTTTCTCTTTCGACTTTTCGATGACCATTACCTCCTCTCGGACTCGGCAGGCATTCTTCGAGAGATTTACTCGCAGAATTTTGAGGGTTCCAACGTGCTCGATCTGTGCAGTAATATTCTCTCTTTCCCTCTTTGTTTTTATTTTTTCGAATGCATGTAGTGGACCTAGGGTTCTTTCTCTTCTCTCTCTCTTCTTCGTGGGTTAAATTTTAATTGTTGCATTGTACGTTTAGGGGGTAGATTTGTGGGTAGCGTCTTTCTTTTGTCGTCTTTTAGTTTATCATTATGGTTTCCTCTCCCCTCTGGACGCCGGCACCATCAGGTTTGCTTGCGGGCAAATTGATGGGAGACTCCGTCACTTCTCGCCCCGTTCTGAGGTTGATTGCACCGCAGGACCCTGCGCAGGATGTGGCTGGTGTCCCCGTTCAACTGTCTTCCTCTTCCGACTCCGTGGTGGAGTGCGCCCCGAAAAGGATCTTGGATGATGTTTCTTGTACTACGGAGGAACAGCTCCAGGAATCCTTGGCTAAGGTGGGCGGAAGAGGTGGATCATTTGATTCCCCTCCGGGACCAGAGGTGCAACTCGCCACCTCCTTGGTATGTTTCTTTTTACTTGCACGCTGTGGATAAGGGCGTTGGCTTTCCGATTCACCTCTTTATCTACAACATGCTTCGTTCCTGGGGTACAGCTCCCTTCTAGGTGTCTCCTGTGAGTTGGTGTCATTTGGTGGGGACTTTTCTCACATTCTTTGACCTAGGGTTAGGACTTCCCAGCCTTAGGGAGTGGCACCACATCTATCGTCTAAACTGGTTTGAGAAAGAGTATTACTACATCACCCGGTGGCCGGGGGGTGGGTCACCGTGTAGGGATTTATCGTGAACCGAATCACAAAATCCAAATGAACCGGATCGATTTATGGTTATTGCTCATAATACCAATTCACAAAACCTAGCATGCTCCTATGAATTTAATTTGTGGATAAAGAGATTACCGTAAATCCGTAGAGTCTGATCTGATCATTTGCGTTTGAATATCCAACTTTAATTCAACCACGCGATTCAATTAAATCTGTGGAAGATGAAATTAGAATACTAATTTCTAGATTCAATCAAAAAACAAATAAAGGAAGAGAAAGAAAAATCTTGTTCTCCAGATCAGATCTTCAGGGTTGTATCCCAATGCTGTTCAGGTCTGCTACTGGTGAGGATTCCACAAATCTGTGATGTAGACCGGAGTAAAAAAACCTTCCTTCTCCCCTTTACAGGCGCCGCCCCTGCTCTCTCTATCCTTACGGTTTCAAACTGATTTGAATGTTATGAAGTGACTAGGGTTTCAGAGAGAGTACTATCTATTTATAGACCTAGGGTTTTATCCCTAATGGGCTACTGAGCCTTTTTTCAGCATATATAATTGGGCCAGACCTGGGACCTAATGCAAATAATAAAGTGGGCCAATAAATTAATTAATTCCCATGTCCACAACCCAGGACATAATTAATTAATTAATATTAATTCTTTTTCACCAAAGAATTAATACTGACCTACCCCTTTATTACCACGTTATGAGAACGAGCTGCATTAATTGAGAATCCCCATATTTAAGGTTACCGGACATTCATTAATTAATCGGAGCTTCTGATAAGCTCTATCTACAATTAATTAATATCTTATTATTCCTGAGTAGTACCACTCAATCCTTATCACTCGTGCCTGAACTTAATCAGTCAGCAGGACTTTGGCACGATGTATGTCATTGAGCTCCTCAGGGAATGTCCCCATCCTATTACTCGGATATGGTTACCTAAACCCAATCTCAGGCAGTACTACATGAACTGCTGTTACCCAAGATACGGATATACGAGCACGTTACTTAGGCTCTCCACCATGGCAAGCCAAAGCAACAGTTAATCCGTGCAAATCCCTGAACCTTCGTTAGGGTTTGGACTCAATCAATAATGAGATCTTGTATCTACTGATGTCAGACAGTCAAATACATCTCACTGCGGTCCATCAATACGCCACCCTTGCGTACCAGCATGTTAAGTAACCAAGACAGACTATTTATTCCGATAATATCGCAGCCATACGGACATATGTATCATCATACACTGTCTCGGCTGTGATCGGGTTTATGTCTCACTAGGTCAAGTGATCATACTGTCTTCTACGATCTACTACACGCCGTATGATCGTCCCTATAGGTGAGACAAGAGGATACAATTGTTACATACATGTATGATTGTTTGACAGATAGGAGAAATAAACCGTCGTATACTCATTATAATAAATACTTTCAGTATACAAAACCCATCAATCTCATAACTAAGCTGTAATGCTCCGGCCTCAGGGCCCAAACGAGCTCACCCGAGGTCGGCCACGTTACCCACCAATGGCCTGGACCGGCTTCCAGACTGATGGCTGACCCCACAAACCAACACAAGTCCTTCCCAGCGTGCTTTGTCCTCACTCACACGCACCCTGAGAAACTTCCCAGGGGTCACCCATCTTAGTTCTACCCCAAGTCAAGCACGCTTAACATCGGAGTTTTCCTAGAAAGGGTGCCGGAAAAGATGATGCACCATGTGTATGAGTAGCACCTATCAAATCATTTTAAGCTCTCCTCAGTTATACAGTCCCATTCCTGTATAGCCTCAGAATCCCTCTCATTCCGGTGTGAGCCCGGTTCATTCATGTCACCCTCCGCTCAACTAATGGAAGTCTTACGGGAGCAGCTCATTGTCCGTGCTTTTCTACACCGGCGATCACTCCCTGCTCCGGCACCGGGTCACTACATGCCCACCAGCTTCCGCTTGGTTCATCCCCGAACCACACCGTACTGGGAGAGGTTCGGCTCTGATACCATCTATAACGCTCCGGCCCCAGGGCCCGAACGAGCTCACCCGAGGTTAGCCACGTTACCCACCAATGGACTGGACCGGCTTCCAGACTGACGGCTGACCCCACAAACCAATACAAGTCCTTCCCAGCGTGCTTTGTCCTCACTCACACGCACCCTGAGAAACTTCCCAAGGGGTCACCCATCTTAGTTCTACCCCAAGTCAAGCACGCTTAACATTGGAGTATTCCTAGAATGGGTGCCGAAAAAGATGATGCACCATGTTGGTATGAGTAGCATGTATCAAATCCTTTTAAGCTCTCCTCAGTTATACAGTCCCATTCCTGTATATCCTCAGAATCCCTCTCATTCCGGTGTGGGCCCGGTTCATTCATGTCACCCTCCGCTCAACTAATGGAAGTCTTACGGGAGCCGCTCATTGTCCGTACTTCTCTACACCTGCGATCACTCCCTGCTCCGGCACCGTGTCACTACATAAGCTATTACAGAGTATGATATGGTACTTTCTCTCTATGTGCTTGCTTGCCCTGTGAGACCGCGGTTCCTTTGAGTTTGCCACTGCACCAGAGTTATCACAATAAATTGTGATGCTCCTCGGCAAACTCAAAATCACGCCCAACTCTAAAAGGTAGTTTCTGAGCCATACCCCCTCTTTCGAGGCTTCGGCGGCGGCGAAATATTCCGCCTCCATGGTGGAGTCAGCAATGCATTTCTGCTTTGAGCTCCTCCAAGATACAGCTCCACCTCCCAAGGTAAACAAATATCCCGAGGTCGATTTCTTCTCATCCTGGTCCCCTTGGAAATCCGAGTCTGTATAACGCACAGGGCACAAATTCTCACTTTGATAAACTAGGCAATAATTCCTAGTTCTCTTCAAATACTTGAGGATGTGCTTTACCGCAGTCCAATGCGCCTGTCCAGGGTTAGACTGATATCTTGCTACCATGCCAACGGCATAACATATATCTGGCCTGGTACACAACATCGCATACATGAGGCTACCCACCGCTGAAGCGTATGGTACAAGACTTATTTCTTCTTTCTCCCGCTGTGTCTCATGACACCGCCCACTAGAAAGATGAACGCCATGTCTAAAAGGTAGCAAACCTTTCTTGACGAGTTGCATGCTAAACCGAGCTATCACAGTATCCACATAGGATGCCTGGGAAAAGCTCAACATCCTTCTCTTACGATCTCGTAAGACCTTAATCCCAAGGATGTAGCCAGCTTCTCCAAAATCCTTCATTTGGAACTGTTCGGATAACCAGCCCTTGATTTCCGACATCACTCCCTCGTTGTTTTCAAATAGGAGTATGTCATCAACGTATAGTGCAAGGAAAATAACGCTCCCACTGACACAAAGTCGGTATACACAACTTTTGTTTTCCAACTGTGCAAATTCATATGATTTAATCACATCGTTGAAACGTAAGTTCCACGACCTCGAAGCTTGCTTAAGTCCGTACAAGGACTTCTTAAGCTTCCAGACAAGATGTTCTTCGCCTCTGCACACGTAGCCCTCAGGTTGCTGCATATAGATGTCCCTACCTTCTTCAAGGTAACCGTTTAGAAAAGCGGCTTTGACATCCATCTGCCAAATCTCGAGGTCCATATGCGCAGCTATGGCAAGGAGTATCCGGATGGATTTTAGCATGGCTACGGGTGAAAAGGTTTCATCATAGTCAATGCCCTCTTTCTGACTATAACCCTTTGCCACCAGCCTGGCTTTAAAAGCCGTGATTTCTCCATCCGCCCCTTTCTTTCTCTTGTATAACCATTGGCACCCTATGGCCCTAAAGTCATCCGGCAAATCATTTTTCTGGTATACATTCATAGCAGTTATGGATTCAATTTTTGAATCCATGGCAACACGCCATTTATCAACATCCTTGTCTTGCACTGCCTCTTCGTAAGTTAGTGGGTTAGAGTCCTCATGTCCGTCTTCCAGGCTCAAGTCCGAAGACTCACCCACGAACATGTACCTTTTTGGCTGGAAAATAACTCTCCCACTACGACGAGGCATCGGTGCCGTGTTAGTAGTTGGTGCAGTAACTTGTGGTTCTGCACCTTGCAATGAAGAACGTGTCTGTGGTGCTGAACCTCTCACAGGTGCACCCACGTCTACACGTTCCCCTTCTCTCAGAATCGCATTCTCGTTTTCAATTTCTTGAAGAACGATATCACTCTTGACTTGTGATTACTCACATACTCGTCCTCTAAGAATCTAGCGTTGGTGCTAACAACAACTCTCTGACTCTCAGGACAGTAAAAGTAACCACCTTTTGTTTGCCTGAGATACCCTATAAACAACATTACCTTTGACCTGCTTTCTAATTTATCAGGTTCCTTCGACAGTACGTGTGCCGGACAACCCCATACTCTAAACTTGCACAAACTCAGTTTGCGACCAAGGAAGAGCTCAGAAGGCGTCTTAGGAACTGATTTAGAAGGCACCATATTTAACACATAAGCAACTGTTTCCAATGCGTAGCCCCAAAACGAAATTGGTAAGTTTGCATAACTCATCATTGATCTTACCATCTCTAGAAGAGTCCTATTTCTTCTTTCAGCTACACCGTTTTGCTGGGGAGTACCCCATGCAATCCACTGGGATGTAATCCCGTTATCTGACAAATATTGTAGGAACTCGTTACCGAGGTATTCGCCACCACAGTCAGATCGCAGTGACTTGATAGTTTTCCCGACCTTCTTTTCTACCTCAGCCTTGAACTCTTTGAATTTCTCAAAGCATTCAGACTTGTAGCGAAGCAGGTAAACGTATCCGTACCTTGAGTAATCGTCAATGAAAGTGATGAAGTACTCGTACCCTCCACGAGCCGCGTGGACATCGGTCCACATAAGTCAGAATGGATAAATTCCAACACTTCCTCTGTTCGAGACTAACTAGCCTTAAAAGACCTAGTTGACATCTTGCCCTCGATGTAGGATTCACAAACTTGATAAGGTACAGCCCGGACTAAGTCCAATGTACCGTCATCTACAAGTTGCTGAATCCGCTTCAAGCTGATGTGACCCAGTCTCAAGTGCCAAAGGTATGTAAGACCCTTATCTGAATAAGTAAGTTTTCTCTTTCTAGGATTATCAATTACGGATGAATTACATGCAACACTTGCGGAAGACTTATGATTACAATTATTAACATAGAGAGAATTATTCAGCATCCCACGACAGATAACACCATTATTACCAATGATAGAAACACTACTATGAAAAATAACTGAAGTGACACCCACCCTCTTCATCTCATTTGACCTCGTCTCACGTGCTCTGCGATCAATCATATTCTTGCACACAGTACGAACCACATCTTTCAATGTGCTCAAGCTGTGCTCAAGATCCGATAACTCAGAATCCCATGAAGGTACGAAAGACTGTCCTGTTATGAGATCAGTAAGCAGCTCTTTGAAAGAGTACTCGCTTCTCTTAGCTACATCCTTCTAAAGTCATAGAATGAAAGCGGTAAAGAGTTTAGGATTATATCGATCTTAGCCCGATCACTGATACATCCACCTCTATGTGTGAACCGATTCATGGTGTTATCCATCATCATCACATGCAATGTCACCGAACTGCCATCAACCATTCTCTTACAGACAAGGTCTTTCACGAGATCACAGTTGATAGTTTGTTCCACTTCGCCATACGTGGCCACTAAGTCCATCCAGATCGTAACAGAGCTACAATAGCCCATGTACTTGAGCTTCAGTTCTCTAGACAGGTTATCTGAGATTAACTTGTTATTAAATTCTTTAGATGCTACCCATCTATCATAGAACTCCTTCTCACGTCTAGAGACTTTATGGTAACGTGGGGCAAGTGGCATCATAGTAAGAACAAACATGTGTTGCTTAGTCAGGAGGATATACTCAATGCAGTATCTCCACTCAGGAAAGTTTAGACCAGTTAAAGGATTGAGAGCAATAATATGATCAACTGTAGAACTACGAAAACAAATGCATTGAAAACCTTTTCATAAATCAAATACATATATTTTCCACTAATTGCCCAAGAGTTCCCACCGCAAGCTACACTCGTAGACTTTTACGATGTCACCCTCAACCAGAACTGCGGGTTTTAAGCCCCAATTCTTTAATTTAACGACCATGTCAGGAACCTTTTGACACTAGAAATAAATAATTAGTGAAAACCTTAGACCAAACCATCTCTCAAGAACAGGGATGCAATTCTTGCATTATATTCTAAGATGCTTATAAGCAATTAACCACAAATTTAACTCTGGCCAAAAGAGACAGTTTAGCATGGCACGTAACCATACCGCACAGCCCTTAAAGCTTTTGTTATCTCTAATTTAAATCAATCCTAGAATACTTATGAAAGAGATCTACGCAAGCTACACTCGTAGACATTTACGCAAAACCCTCCCACTATTCACATGATTTAAATTGTTTGTCTAGAAATCCCAACAACCGTACCCATGTACCTCCAAGAACTAGCAAACTACACTCATAGACGTTTACTAGAGCGAGAGATACACTTACGGTTTAGGACCACTTTGAGGAGGTCTATAGATTTTAATTAAAAAATCTGCTTAATATTTTTCTTTTAAAAATGTTTCTTATATGCGCACATATAATTTCTTTGTCATTATATTTTCCAAATTTTTGCATGTAATTAAACAAGTCCAAATTTTCCCAAAATATAATCTAACAAGAAATTAATCACATAAGCATGCTTGGAAAAACTGTAAATAATAAAAGCAGTTAATCATGCTTTTCCTATTATCTACACATGCTTAATTGCGCACATAATAAATCACATAGCATACGAGGATAATTAAGGCAAACAAAAATTCCTCTTGGCCCCACAAAACAGGAAAATAAAATCCTATCTATTACAATTTGATTTTTGAATTTATTTGGATAAATCCAAATCTTTTCAAATCTTCTTGGGCCTCCAAATCTTCATCCACCAAGTCTTTTGGAATTTAGGGTTTTGTGATTTGATGATTGGCCACAAACCCTAATGCAAACCTAGGGTTTACACAGGATTGCACCAGCCACCAAAACACGAACCACCATTGTGATACGTGCGTAAAATGACCTATATTTTGATATGTGTACATGCTTGTTTGTGGCTATTTTACTCCCGTATCATATGTTTTTGTCGTATTTTGGTTTTGTTTTCGTGTTTTGTGTGTTTGATGTGTGTAGGATAGGTTTTGGGCATAAACGAGCAATTTTGGTGGAGTTTTGGAGGAAAATCGCACATGTTTGGAGTTTGGAGAGCTCGAGCCAAAACGCAATTTTTAGCACTTGGCTGTTTTCAGCATGGCAATGGATAGAGCTTCGAGCTAGCTTTCCAACGCAACTGGAATCGGGTCAATCGGAGTTCGGGAGAGGAAGTTATGGCCAAAACCGTGAGATCGTGCAGGACCGGCCGAGCAGGTGCAGGACCGGTCGAGCGAGCGGACAGAGACTTGGCTCGGTCGAGCCATGCCTTGCTCGGCCGAGCCAAGTCAGTTTTTGGTGGTTTTTGGCAGTTTTTGACGGCCCGGGCGAGCCAAACTTCGACTGGGCGATTCGAGGCCCTGTTTACTCATTATAAAAAGGGGAAGAGGCGGTTCTTTGAAGAACTTTTGTCATTTTTCACATACGTTAGCTAGATTTTTCCCTAGATTCCATTTTTCCATTCCAATTCATCATAATCCTAGAACATCTAGGAGATTAGTTCATCAATACTTGGAGGAGATTGAAGATTAAAAGTGGTGGATCAAGACAACCAAATCGAATTTGGGGAAGATTTCTTATTTCTACTTTCAATTTGTAATGACGATCATTGAATTCAACTTTGTAATTGTACAATTGAAAGGTATGAAGTTCTAATTCTACTTGGATGTTGATTTGGATGAGGATGCATGAGATTTAGGTTTGATTATTGCTTGTTTACCTTCCTCTTTGTGATTGAAGCATACTAGAGCTTGTTCTTATTCGTCTAGATGTAGGTAGTCGCCAGTCTAGATGATAATTGACACAATCATTGCAGCCAATACGCAGATAGGCGTGTCATGAATAGTATGACTTCTTGTGTACCTAGATCCAATCCCTGTGCGGAGATAGGGCATAGGGCAATGATTTACGAGCTTTTAGGAGTGGTCTAGGGTCCGATAACGTGATGGTTTGAGGACGTTAGTATCATCTACGGTTGGTTCACCGTGACTGGGGATTGACTAGTGTAGGGTAAGAGTTCATCCAATTAGGAATTAAAATGTGTTTACATCTATGATTTACTTAAGTTGATTGCATCCAAGTCCATATCAACATCCTATCTTCCTATTTTGAGCATTTTTGTGTTTTGGTTTACCAAATTGTGTAAGGAATTGATTGAGTGAATGTCAATTGATTGTTTGATTCATGTTAGTCTTACACTGTTAGCATAGGCTTACATTACTTGCCTAGTTGATAAAAATTACTCAACGATTAATTTTGCCTAGCTATAAGATCTTTGCCGTAGTATCCCGGTACTCTAGCAGGCGAAACGGAGAAGAACCTGGATTTGATATTTTATTCTTTATGTGGTTGAGAGTTTAATTCCATTGAACTTTTAGCCGCATCAAGTATACGTGTGTAAAATGACCTATATTTTGATGTGTGTACATGCTTGTTTGTGGCTATTTTACGCCCGTATCATATGTTTTTGTTGTATTTTGGTTGTGTTTTCGTGTTTTGTGTGTTTGATGTGTGTAGGATAGGTTTTGGGCATAAACGAGCAATTTTGGTGGAGTTTTGGAGGAAAATCGCACGTGTTTTGGAGCTGGACACAAACTTCGACCAGCTGAGCCAAAACACAATTTTCAGCACTTGGCTGTTTTCAGCATGGCAATGGATAGAGCTTCGAGCTAGCTTTCCAACGCAACTGGAATCGGGTCAATCGGAGTTCGGGAGAGGAAGTTATGGCCAAAACTGTGCGATCGTGCAGGACCGGCCGAGCAGGTGCAGGACCGGTCGAGCGAACGGACAGAGACTTGGCTCGGTCGAGCCATGCCTTGCTCGGCCGAGCCAAGTCGGTTTTTGGTGGTTTTTGGCAGTTTTTGACGGCCCGGGCGAGCCAAACTTCGACCGGGCGATCCGAGGCCCTGTTTACTCATTATAAAAAGGGGAAGAGGCGGTTTTTTGAAGAACTTTTGTCACTTTTCACGTACGATAGTTAGATTTTTCCCTAGATTCCATTTTTCCATTCCAATTC
>JAPKLW010000670.1:192917-219521 GCA_026898455.1 Plectranthus barbatus
CCAAATTGTATTTGCACAATTGAAAGGTATGAAGTTCTAAACCATTTTGGATGTTGATTTGAGGAAGGATGCATGAGAATTTGGTATGAGAATTGTTTGTTTACTTTCCTTTGAGAGCTTGGATTTCACTAGAGCTTGTTCCTTACCTCTTAGGTGTAGGTAATAGCCAACTTAGGAGGTAGTTGACGTGAATGCTGCAGCCAACACGCGGGCGGAATCATCGTGAATAGTTTTAATTCATACGATTTTAGTTCCAATCCCTGTGCGGTGCTAGGTCGTAGGGCAATAATTGACGAACTATTTGGAGTGGTCTAGGGCTAAATAACGTGACTGTTTGCTAGTTCTAAATCATCAACCGGTAGCTCACCGTGACAAGGGGTTATCGAGTGTAGGGTCGATTGCTCAATCTCCTAGGAATTAAATAATGTTTGCAACAATGATTAACCAAATTTGATTGCATCTCTACTCAACTCAACATCCTATCTTCCTAGCTTGAGAATTGTGATTGTCTTGGTTTACCATATTGAGAAGGATTGTTTTATTAATCTTTGTTGGTTAAATTCGTGTTATTCATATATTGTTAGCATAGATTTGAATTGCATGATTAGATGATTAGAAACTACTCAACGATTGAATCATGCTTAGCTATAAGACTTCACTTGAGTAGCTCGGTATTCTAGTAGGCGAATCGAGAAGAACTTGGATTGATATTTTATTCTTGAGTGTGGTTGAGAGTTTATTGTGATTGAACTTTTACAGCATCAAGTTTTGATGATGCATGAGATTTAGGTTTGATTATTGCTTGTTTACCTTCCTCTTTGTGATTGAAGCATACTAGAGCTTGTTCTTATTCGTCTAGATGTAGGTAGTCGCCAGTTTAGATGATAATTGACACAATCATTGCAGCCAATACGCGGATAGGCGTGTCATGAATAGTATGACTTCTTGTGTTCCTTGATCCAATCCCTGTGCGGAGATAGGACATAGGGCAATGATTTACGAGCTTTTAGAAGTGGTCTAGGGTCCGATAACGTGATGGTTTGAGGACGTTAGTATCATCTACGGTTGGTTCACCGTGACTGGGGATTGACTAGTGTAGGGTAAGAGTTCATCCAATTAGGAATTAAAATGTGTTTACATCGATGATTTACCTAAGTTGATTGCATCCAAGTTCATCTCGACATCCTATCTTTCTATTTTGAGCATTTGTGTGTTTTGGTTTACCAAAGTGAGAAAGGAATTTATTGAGTAAATGTTGATTGATTGTTTGATTCATGATTGTAATTCGATATTAGCATAGGTTTACATTGTTTGCCTAGGTGATAAATAACTACTCAACGATTAATTTTGCCTAGCTATAAGATCTTTGCCGTAGTATCCCGGTACTCTAGCAGGCGAAACGGAGAAGAACCTGGATTTGATATTTTATTCTTTGTGGGGTTGAGAGTTTAATTCCATTGAACTTTTAGCCGCATCACATTGCAGGGACAACTGCCGCCCGGCCCCCAGCCACGCCTACGCCGCTGGCCCGCCGTCCTTCTGCGGCCGCACGCGCGCGCAGCCTCCTGCTGCTGCCGTGCGCCGCTGCCCAGTCCGTCGGCTCCGTCTTCGTTCTTCGTCCCGACCCGTCCATAATTACAGATTTGAAATGAAAAATTACATAAACTAATCTATTACAATTTTCTATCAAATCTAAACTAATCACGGATTTTCTCGTAATTTTACAAAACAGATTCAACCCTACACGTATAAACCACCGCGGGCTGAATCAAACGGGTTGCCACGAGGAACAAAAACCATCCACAACAGAAATAAAATTCATACATGCATAAATGAATTTATTATGAACAAAAGAGTCATAAATCAGAACCTGACTCTGATACCAATTGTAAGGATTTATCGTGAATCGAATCACAAAATCCAAATGAACCAGATCGATTTATGGTTATTGCTCATAATACCAATTTAAAAAACCTAACATGCTCCTATGAATTTAATTCATGGATAAAGAGATTAGCGTAAATCCGTAGAGTCTGATCCGATCTTTCGTGTTTGAATATCCAACTTTAATTCAACCACGCTATTCAATTAAATCTGCGGAAGACAAAATTAGAATACTAATTTCTAGATTCAATCGAAAAACAAAGAAAGGTAAAGAAAGAAAAAGCTTGTTCTCCAGATCAGATCTTCAAGGCTGTATCCCAATGCTGTTCAGATCTGCTACTAGTGAGGATTCCACAGATATGTGATGTAGACCGGAGTCGAAAAACATTCCTTCTCCCCTCTACAGGCGCCGCCCCTGCTCTCTCTATCCCTAGGGTTTCAAACTGATTTGAATGTTATGAAGTGGCTAGGGTTTCAGAGAGATATGTATCCTCATACGCTGTCTCGGCCGTGATCAGGTTTATGTCTCACTAGGTGATAAGCTCATTATTTCACTCACTTATCTATATTATATTTATACTATTTTATGTAGTTTTATTGAGTTTATATATATACTTTATGCATGAATCAATATTAGGTGGTATTAGGCGTATTTTGGTATCTGTGCAGGTTTTTCCTAAATTCACGAGAAAACCGTAAGAGTAGCAGTGACGTGTAAGAGTAGCAGTGAAGAGTTCTTCCACAAGAGGAATTCAGGCTATTGGCGCATGACAATGGATGATGCTGTGAGTTAGCTCTCCAACGCAACTGGAATCGGGTCAATCGGAGTTCGGAAGAGGAAGTTATGGCCAAAACCGTGAGACCGCGCAGAAGGGGCGAGAAGCTGCGTCGACAGACGCCAATCAGCATCGATCGACGGCGATTTGGAAGCCTCGTCGATCGACGTGGACCTCCTGGCGCGGGAAATCGGCTGAATTCGAGATTTTTCATATCTTTAGCCCTAGATTTGATTTGATACACCTTCACCTCTATATATAACTTTGTAAATTCGATTTCCCAGACACCGCAATAATTCCCAATCATTCCTCATTCCAGATTTCAGATTTTGAGAGATTCCAAGAGTTTTTAGGTTTATGTTTGAAGACATATTTTTGTGGGAAGATATTCAGACCCAAGTTTTTATGCAATTCAGGTTTTATCTTTCTATGATGAATATTACTTTGAATATGTGTAACTAATCTCTTCCTCAGATTCTAGGGTTTCGAATTATCAATGTATACATGTTTGATTAATTGAATTATTTTCCCTTTCCCTTCGTAGTTTGTGAAATCTGTGCTTATTCATAATCTTGATTTGCTGATCACATCTTAGGATTATCTAGTTGATTACTTGAGACGTAACTGTGAGAGTTTTCAATGGAAAGAGATTTTCACAATATAATCTGATTTCTTGTCGTAACTGAAGGAGATTGATTGTAGGAATAAATCTGTAGACCTTTGGAGTTAGTTAATTTATCTTGAGACCGAGCGGAGATAGGTAAGTAATTAATCTACTTTACGAAATGTCCAACAAAGAAGTTCGTAATACTTTTATGATGTTTCACTACGAAGAGGAATTAAAATTGGGAATTAATCAATTCATTCATCCATGTCATACTTGATAGGTAGATATCCCTGGAATCTGTGCTCCTCTTATCTGAATCCAAAAGCCTTTTAATTTCCTGTTTAATTTTCATTAGCAAGTATTGCATTTTTCAAAACAACAAAAACTTTTTAATTGATTTTCCTGACCAGTATTTTGAGAACTTACGATTTAGTACTTAAGGTTTTTCGTTGTTTCATTCCCCTGGATCGATAACCTTAGGGTTTACAAATTTATTTGCCACTATTTCTATAATTAATATGTAGAAATTACAGTGATCACTAGGTCAAGAGATCATACTGTTTTCTGCGATCTACTACATGTCGTGTGATCGTCCCTATCGGTGAGACAAGAAGATACCATTGTTACATACATGTAAGTTTGTTTGACAGAAAGGAGAAATAAATCATTTTATACTCATTGTAATAAATGCTTTCGGTATACAAAACCCATCAATCTCCCACTTATACTCAAAGCATAACTAAGCTATTACAGAGTATACAGTGCATCTATCTTGCCTGCTATCTCGTTAACCACTGTCAGTGGTCGGCATCCACCTCAGACCCAGCTCACGAATATATCTTTCGTGAACTTTCTGCGGCAAGCTCTTTGTAAATGGATCAACAAGGTTGTCCTTCATGTCAATCTTCTTGATCAGCACATCGCCCCTTGATACGATCTCTCTTATGATATGGTACTTTCTCTCTATGTTTTTGCTTGCCCTGTGAGACCGCGGTTCCTTTGAGTTTGCCACTGCACCAGAGTTATCACAATAAATTGTGATGCTCTTCGGCAAACTCAGAATTACGCCCAACTCCAAAAGGTAGTTCGTGAGCCATACCCTCTCTTTCGAGGTTTCGGAGGCAACGACATATTCCGCCTCCATGGTGGAGTCAGCAATGCATTTCTGCGTTTAGCTCCTCCAAGATACAGCTCCACCTCCCAAGGTAAACAGATATTCTGAGGTTGATTTTTTCTCATCTTGGTCCCCTTGGAAATCCGAGTCTGTATAACCCATAGGGCACAAATCCTCACTTTGATAAACTAGGCAGTAATTCCTAGTTCTCTTCAAATACTTGAAGATGTGCTTTATCGCAGTCCAATGCGCCTATCCAGGGTTAGACTGATATCTTGCTACCATGCAACGGCATAACAGATATCTGGCCTGGTACACATCATTGCATACATGAGGCTACCCACCGTTGAAGCGTATGGTACAAGACTCATCTCATCTTTCTCCCGTTGTGTCTCAAGACACTGCCTACTAGAAAGACGAACGCCATGTCTGAAAGGTAGAAATCCTTTCTTGATGAGTTGCATGCTGAACCGGGCTATCACAGTATCCACATAGGATGCCTGGGATAAGCTCAACATCCTTCTCTTACGATCTCGTAAGACCTTAATCCCAAGGATGTAGCTAGCTTCTCCCAAATCCTTCATTTGGAACTGTTTGGATAACCAACCCCTGATTTCCGACATCACTCCCTCGTTGTTTCCAAATAGGAGCATGTTATCAACGTATAGTGCAAGGAAAACCACGCTCCCACTAACACAAAGTTGGTAAACACAACTTTTGTTTTCCAACTATGAAAATTCATAGGATTTAATCACATCGTTGAAACATAAATTCCACGACCTTGAAGCTTGCTTAAGTCCGTACAAGGATTTCTTAAGCTACCAGACAAGAAGCTTTTCACCTTTGCGCACGTAGCCCTCAGGTTACCGCATATAGATGTCCCTACCTTCTTCAAGGTAACCCTTTAGGAAAGCGGTTTTGACATCCATCTGCCAAATCTCGAGGTCCATATGCGTATCTATGGCAAGGAGTATCCGGATGGACTTGAGCATGGCTACGAGTGAATTGGTTTCGTCATAGACAATGCCCTCTTTCTGACTATAACCATTTGCCACCAGCCTGGCTTTAAAAGTCATGATTTCTCCATCCGCCCCTTTCTTTCTCTTGTATACCCATTTGCACCCTATGGCCCTAAAGCCATCCGACAATTTAGTTTTCTGGTATACATCCATAGGAGTTATGGATTCAATTTTGGAATCCATGGCGACATGCCATTTATCAACATCCTTGTCTTGCACTGCCTCTTCGTAAATCAGTGGGTCAGAGTCCTCATGTCCCTCTTCCGGGCTCAAGTTCGAAGACTCACCCATGAACATGTACTTTTTCCGACTGAAAAATAACTCTCCCACAACGACGAGGCATCGGTGTCGCGTCAGCAGTAAATGCAGTAACTTGTGGTTCTGCACCTTGCACTGAAGAACGTGTCTATGGTGTTGAACCTCTCACAGGTGCACCCATGTTTGCACGTTCCTTTTCCCTTGGAATTGCATTCTCGTTTTCAATTTCTTGAAGAACGATATCACTCATTGACCTGTGGTTCTGTACATACTTGTCCTCCAAGAATCTAGTGTTGCTGCTAACAACGACTCTCTGACTCCCAGGACAATAAAAGTAACCACCTTTCGTTTGCCTGGGATACTCTATAAACAACATTACCTTTAACATGCTTTCTAACTTATCAGGTTCCTTTGACAGTACGTGTGCCGGACAACCCCATACTTTGAACTTGCACAAACTTGGTTTGCGACCAAGGAAGAGCTCAGAAGGCGTCTTAGGAACTGATTTAGAAGGCACCACATTTAACATGTAAGCGGCTGTTTCCAATGCGTAGCCCCAAAATGAAATTGGTAAGTTTGCATAACTCATCATTGATCTTACCATCTCTAGAAGAGTCCTATTCCTTCTTTCAGCTATACTATTTTTCTGGGGAGTACCCAGTGCAGTCCACTAGGATGTAATCCTGTTATCTAACAAATACTGCAGGAACTCATTACCGAGGTATTCGCCACCGCGGTCAGATCACAGTGATTTGATATTTTTCCCGACATTCTTTTCTACCTCAGCCTTGATCTCTTTGAATTTCTGAAAGCATTCAGACTTGTAGCGAAGCTGGTAAACGTATCCGTACCTTGAGTAATCGTAAATAAAAGTGATGAAGTACTCGTACCCTCCACGAGCCTGCGTGGACATCGGTCTACATAAGTTAGAATGGATCAATTCCAACACTTCCTCTGCTCGAGACTGACTAGCCTTAAAAGGCCTAGTTGACATCTTGCCCTCGATGCAGGATTCGCAGACTTGATAAGGTACAACCCGGACTAAGTCCAATGTACCATCATCTGATGTGACCCAGTCTCAAGTGCCAGAGATATGTAAGATCCTCATCAGAAGAAGTATGTTTTCTCTTTCTAGGATTATTAATTACGGATGAATTACATGCAATACTTGCAGAAGGCTTATGATTGCAGTTAATAATGTAGAGAAAATTATTCAGCATCGCACGACAGATAGCACCGTTATTACCAGTGATAGAAACACCACTATAAAAAGTAACTGAATATCCATCAACATAAAGTTTAGAAACTGAAATAAGATTCCGCCGAAAACCCGGCACGTACAAAACATCTCTCAAAGTTAAAACAAAATCATCAAAGTACAAGGTGAAATCTCCAATGGCAGCTGAACTCACTTGTGCTGCGTTCCCCATCGAGATGGTAACCTCATCATTCTTCCGCACCTTCCTCGGTATGAACCCCTGGAAAATGTAACTAACATGATCAGTAGCTCTAGTATCCACTACCCACGAATGAGTAGAAACTGATGCTAAACATGTTTCCGTTACAAATGCAAATGACGTGCCTTGTCCCTTGCTTTCGCATGCGTTCTTACATGAAGTGACACCAACCCTCTTCATCTCATTTGACCTCCTCTCACGTGTTCTGCGATCAATCATATTCTTGCACATAGTATGAACCACATCTTTCAATGTGCTCAAGTTGTGTTCAAGATCTGATAACTCAGAATCCCATGAAGGTACGAAAGACTGTCCTGCTAAGAGATCAGTAAACAACTCTTTGAAAGAATACTCACTTCTCTTAGCTACATCCTTCTTAAAGTCATAGAATGAAAAAGATAAAGAGTTCAGGATTATATCGATCTTAGTCCGATCACTGATACATCCACCTGTACGTGTGAACCAATTCATGGTGTTATCCATCATCATCACATGCAATTTCACCGAACTACTGCTGGGGTCCGAAATATAAAAACCCAAATTTAGAGGCCCAATGTTCTGGTCCAAAGATATCATGGGTCTGGCCTGTAGGTCTGAGTTCAGGTATGATAGTTCTAACCAGGGTAGTTCGATGGATGGAACTCGACGGCAGGACAGTTCGAAGAATTTTCTGAAGTACCTGCAACTCTAATAAATGGTGAGTATAATTGAGGCCAACAAATCTGATGGAAACTGACGTGAGAATGAGCCCAATGGAATGAAATTAAGCAATAAAGACCAGCGAAAATCGTAGAAGTAAATAAGGGAGCTGTTATATGGAGATCTATAAATATTTCGGGAAAGGCGTATTTGAAGGGGGATAGAGAGAAGGAAGAAAGAATACACTCATAGAATTCGACCCTTAACATACCGCATCATTTCAGTTCCAGACGGCTCGATTTACTTAGAATTGCACTTTCTTTTTCTGTGATTAAATATTCTCGCACATTTCTTTAAATTGTACTCTCGCTTAATTATTCTGTTAATTTTCATCGGTAATATAAAATTTGTTCTTGGGCTTCCTGTTCGTTCAACACAAAAACACCCAAAACAATTTGGCGCCCACCGTGGGGCCCAAGAACAGGGTTACACTAACGTCTATTGCAGGAAATGTCGGAAGGTGGGGACAATACCCATCCCATTGAGCCAATTGCCGATGGGACCACGCCTCCAACTGAAAGCGCTACACCACTCAGAGCAGGGAGAGGACTGAGTCAGGGCCACGGTACGCACCCGGTTGCGGGTCGTGGAAGTATGGTTCCAGCAGGGCGAAGGCGGACAACATCAACAGGGCGCGGAACAGGGCAGTCTCGCGAATCCTTAGATGACATGAGGCGCGCCTTTAAGGTGACCCCACTCACTGAATTGTCATTTCCACCGCCGCCGCCCTCACTGATGCAGTATCCTTACGTGGTGCAATTAGTAAGTCAGGTCCAGGCGGCCCGGGGCATAATGGAGAAACTGGGTGCCCAAGTGGAGGCTATGACCCAGAAGTGTTAGGTGCTTGAGTGGGATAACCAGCGGTTACACCAACTCACTGCACAACCGATAGTAGAGGAACCTCGAAGCACGAGTGGCAACGACACGCAACCTCTAAGATGAATTCAATCCGGCCACAGAAGTTGTGACCGATCATTTGACGCCGAGGACTCCCATCGAGAAGCGGAACCCTCGACAGCAAATCTCGGATCCAGCAAGGAGAGTGGCACTGGCTCAGATGGAGCGGCGGTTCGAACAACGCCTCAGCTATTTCGAGTCATTGATCGCAAGGGTACGAGGCCTCCCACCGGAGAAGACTATCCCGTGTGAAAGTTACGTGGAGTCACCATTTACACTGGAGATAGCAGAGGTCAAACTCCCGGACAGGTTCAACCCTCCGAGCTTTGTGCTCTTCGACGACACCACGGATCCGGAGAATCACGTGGCGGTTTACAAGCAGAAGATGTTCGCACTAGCGATTCCCAGTGTGCGACACGAGACCTGTATGTGCAAGAGTTTTTGATCGAGCCTCATCGGACCCGCTTTACAGTGGTTCATCAGCCTGCCGAGAGGGTCGATCTCAATATTCTCAGAGCTACACCAATTATTTCTCCTTCAGTACTCGAGCAGCAAAAAATTGGACAAGCACCCAGATGATTTGTATGTCATAATCCAGAAGCCGGGGAGCTGCTCAGGGCGTACCTGTCAAGGTTCAACAAGGAGTTGGTGGCGGTGCCGAACTGCCCAAACAGTACCGCGGTGCGAGCTTTTACTAAAGGACTGGACGTTGACTCCGACCTGTATCGAGAATTGTCAATCTACCCTTGTCAAACCATGGATGATGCTCTTAACAGGGCTTGGGCGCTGATTAAGTGGGAAGAAAATGAGCCCTATCGTAAGGCACGACATAGTGGAGGGCGACCTGTAGTGGGCAGGGAGGAGCGTCGGCAGGAGCAGCGTGATCGGCGACCCGTGCGACCGCATCCGTACAACCGTCCACCCAGGAAACAGGCCACCCCAGGTTAACACCTTAACCGCTTGCGTGCCAGAGTACACCCTTTCAATCGAGCCTGTAGAGTTGGTGTAGAGCGTGCTTCGCCAGATGCCGGAAAAGGTCAGATGGTCGTAAAGAATGAAGATTGACCCCTTCATGAGAGATCCGAAGAGGTTCTGCGACTTCCATAGCGATCATGGCCATACCACAACGGATTGTCGAGCACTTTGGTTGGAGGTTGTTGAACTATTGAAGAAGGGTCTACTGACGAAATTTTTATCAGAAAAGGGGAAGAGGACCTGGACTCACGAGAAGCAGCCCGCAGCGATGCAGGTTGAGGGCAATCAACCTGACAAGTAGCCGGTGCCGGTTCAAACTATAAACTGCATTACAGGGGGCTCTGAGATTAGTGGGATCACCCGATCGGCAGCAAAGAGAGCCAGAAGGCAGGCCCCCAGAGAAATAGCGGTGGCACGAACTCCTACGGTGCATGCACCTATTGAATTTACCGATAAAGATGCTCCGGAGTTAGCTCACCCGCACGACAATGCCCTGGTAATTTCCTTACAGGTGTCGGACTACCTTATTAAGCAAATTCTCGTGGATAATGGCAGTTCGGCAAACGATCTTTTCCAGCATATGGTGAAAGAAATGAATATCCCAGAAGAGAGGATAGTGCGGAGTCAGACTCCGTTGATCGGGTTCAATAGAGGAGTGTAGATGACTGTAGGAACCATAATCCTACCAACCTATTGTGGGGGAGCTCGATATGATGTTTTGTTCATGATTATCGATGCGCCTAGCGCGTATAACGCACTTGTGGAGCATCCATGGCTCCATCAACTCCGGGCGGTCCCCTCCACGTACCACCAGTTGATTAAGTTTCCGACCTCGGAGGGAATGTGCACTATTAAAGGTGAACAAATCACTGCTAAAGCGTGCTTTTACGCAAGCTTTAAAGCGGTGTGCTTGCAACATTACTTTCTAGCTAATCCAACATGGCAACTAGCCAGTGAGCTGGGAAGTTCGGTGGAAGTGGAGCTTGACCCGTCCGATCCTTCCAAGAAGACAAACATTGGGAGTGAGCTCGACCCCAAAGTCCGGGATGAGCTCGTGGATTTCCTGAGCAGAGAACGCGCGGTGTTTGCATGGTCGCATAAGTATATGATCGGCATAGATCCCAAGGAGATGACTCACCAATTGCAAGTAGATCTGAAAGCCAAACCTATACAGCAACGAAGGCGGAAGTTCTCACCGGAGAAGAACGATGCTATAAACGAAAAAATCTAGAAGTTATTCGATATTGGGTCCATAAGGGAAGTTAAATATCCGACCTGGTTGGCCAATGTCGTAGTGGTAAAGAAGAAAAATGGGAAAAATCGTGTTTGTGTGGATTATACTGATCTGAACAAGGCCTGTCCAAAAGACCCATATCCCTTGATGCATATTGACAGCATCGTAAACGCCACCGCGAGTCATTAGTTGTTAAGTTTTATGGATGCATTTTCAGGCTATAATCAAATTATGATGCATCCTGATGACCAGGAAAAAATGGCGTTCATGGCGAACAAGGGAATCTATTGCTACAAAGTGATGCCCTTTGGACTCAAAAATGCGGGTTCGACTTATCAGAGGTTCGTGAATAAGATGTTCGAGCCTCTCATTGGCAAGACCATGGAGGTATATATTGACGATATGCTGGTAAAGTCGGGGAAGGCCTGCAAACACATTCGGGATTTGGAGCAAGCCTTCGAAATTTTGAAGCGCTATAATATGAAGTTGAATCCCTCCAAGTGCACATTCGGGGTAGCCTCGGGAAAATTCCTGGGCTACATAGTAACTAATCAAGGAATAGAGGCTGACCCAGTACAGATAAGAGCAATAAAAGACTTGGCGCATCCACGGAGTCCGAAAGAAGTACAAAAGTTAACTGGGAGGCTGGCAGCACTAAGTCGGTTTATATCAAGGTATTCCGACAGGAAGTACGACTTTTTCCGGATCTTGCGAAAAGGAAAGCAGTTTGAATGGATGGATGAATGCGCGAAGGCTTTCGAGCAACTTAAAGAGTATTTGGCAAACCCCCCGCTACTCTCCATGCCTGAGCAAGGAGAGTCGTTGCTATTGTATTTGTCGGTTTTGGACCATGCTCTAGGTGCCGTCTTGGTAAGGGAACATCAAGGAAGGCAACATCCTGTCCATTACGCGAGTAAACCCCTACTCGCAGCAGAAGGGCGATATACGACATTAGAGAAGTTGGCTCTATCTCTGGTGGTAGCTTCGCGGAAGATGAGGCCATATTTTGAAGCGCACCCGATTAAAGTGGTGACATCATATCCGCTCCGCAGTGTATTCTCCAAACCAAGTCTTTTTGGGAGATTGCTTAAGTGGGCTGTAGAAATCGGGGGCTTTGAACTGGAGTTCGAGCCGAGGACGACGATTAAATCTCAAGCTTTAGCAGATTTTGTGGCAGAGTGTTTTGTGAACTTGCAGGTCGAAGCCGAGAGAGAGGTTGCGCAGTTAGAAATAACAGAAAATGGGAAAGAACCGTGGGTTCTCCAGATCGACGGTTCTAGCAACATAAATGGGAACGGCGTTGGAATAAGGCTAAGGAGTCTGTGGGGGGAGCAGTTCGAGCATTCAATTCATCTCAATTTTGCGACGACAAACAATGAGGCTGAGTATGAAGCTTTGATAAGAGGAATGCAATTAACGAAGGAATTAGGCGCCCGACGTCTACAAGTCCGAGGGGCTTCGCAGTTGGTAGTGCTAAAAGTGGATAATCAGTATCAAGTATAGGAGTCTCGGCTGTTGAAATATCACGAGATGGCTCGGCAGTTATTACGAGCTTCACTGACTTAGAAATAAAACACGTACCTCGAGAGAAGAATGCAGAAGCCGATGCACTGGCAAACTTGGCTTCTTCGTAGCAAGAAAGGCGAGACAAGCGTGTGCCTGTGACGTGGGCAGACGAACCTGTGATAATCAGGCACAGAAGTGAATGAGATAAAGCCAGCAAACACGTGGATCGACCCTATATTGCAGTATATTAAAGATGGATTCGTGCCGAATGGAAGGGCTGAAGCGGTTCAATTAGCATGAGCCGCTGCAAGATATGTCATCCATAATAATAAATTATACAGACGTTCGCTGGAGGGACCGCTTCTGAAGTGTATCCCTGATAGCATAGTTCCGGCTATCTTAATGGAGGTACATGAAGGCGATTGCGGAAGTCATCGAGGGGCTCGAACATTAGCCTATAAAGTTATATCAGCGGGGTTCTACTGGCCTACTCTGTGGAAGGACGCGAAGGATTATGTGAGGAATTGCGAAGCTTGTCAAAGATTCGAAGTCACTGTACAAAGCCATGCAGAGCTGCTCTATGTAACTATTCCCGTGTGGCCTTTCATGGCATGGGGGATGAATATCATGGGAAAACTTTCAAAGGGTACGGGGCAGAAAGAATATTTGCTCATCGCTACAGATTATTTCACAAAGTGGGTAGAAGCGGAAGCTTTTTGCAACGTACGAGAGCCAGAGGTCATTAAGTTCCTCTAGACAAACATACTGTGTCGACTTGGGATACCAAAAGAGATAAGAATAGATAATGGGACGCAGTTCACTGGTAGAAGAGTCCAGGAGTTCTGCGATTGTTACGGGATTAAGTTAGTTTTTTTGACGCCTCGATATCCAGAAGCAAATGGCTAGGCAGAGTCATCTAACAAGACCATAATGGCTACGATGAAGAAGCGGTTGCACTCACTCAAAGCAGGATGGGTCAACGAGCTCCCGGGGGTACTCTGGTCGTATCGAACTACCCCGCGAACTGCAACTGGGAGCACCCCTTTTGCGTTGGCTTATGGAGAAGAAGCAGTAATACCTGTCGAGACTAAAGCTAGGAATTTGTGGGTCGAGTTGTGCGACGAAGTGTGCAATAATGATAAATTGTTTAAGAATTTAGAGCTGATCGATGAGCGAAGGGATCATGCATTCATAATGATGGCATAGAGGAGATCGCAGATCGTGAGAATTTATAATTGCAAGCTTAGGCTTCGGACTTTTCGGGAAGGAGATTGGGTGTTAAGAAGGGTATTCCAGAACACCAAAGATAAAAGCGTGGGTAAACTCGCTCCAACCAGGGAAGGACCCTATAAAGTGACCAGGGCAGTAGGACGAGGTGCATATCACTTAGAGGATTACGATGGGAGGGAGATTGCCAGCAGCTGGAGGGACCGCTTCTGAAGTGTATCCCTGATAGCATAGTTCGGGCTATCTTAATGGAGGTACATGAAGGCGATTGAAGAAGTCATCAAGGGGCTCGAACATTAGCCCATAAAGTTATATCAACGGGATTCTACTGGCCTACTTTGTGGAAGGACGCGAAGGATTATGTGAGGAGTTGCGAAGCTTGTCAAAGATTCGAAGTCACTGTACAAAGCCATGCAGAGGTGCTCCATGCAACTATTCCCGTGTGGCCTTTCATGGCATGATGGATGAATATCGTGGGAAAACTTTCGAAGGGTGCGGGGCAGAAAGAATATTTGCTCATCGCTACAGATTATTTCACAAAGTGGGTAGAAGCGGAAGCTTTTCGCAACGTACGAGAGCCAGAGGTCATTAAGTTCCTCTGGACAAACATACTGTGTTGACTTGGGATACCGAAAGAGATAAGAACAGATAATGGGACGCAGTTCACTGGGAGAAGAGTCCAGGAGTTCTGCCATCATTACGGGATTAAGTTAGTTTTTTCGACGCCTCGATATCCGGAAGCAAATGGCTAGGCAGAGTCATCTAACAAGACCATAATGGCTACGATGAAGAAGCGGTTGCACTCACTCAAAGCAGGATGGGTCGACGAGCTCCCGGGGGTTCTCTGGTCGTATCGAACTACCCCGCGAACTGCAACTGGGAGCACCCCTTTTGCGTTGGCTTATGGAGAAGAAGCAGTAATACCTGTCGAGACTAAGACTAGGAATTTGCGGGTCGAGTTGTGCGACGAAGTGTGCAATAACGATAAATTGTTTAAGAATTTAGAGCTGATCGATGAGCGAAGGGATCATGCATTCATAATGATGGCACAGAGGAGATCGCAGATCGTGAGAATTTATAATCGCAAGCTTAAGCTTCGGACTTTTCGGGAAGGAGATTGGGTGTTAAGAAGGGTATTCCAGAACACCAAAGATAAAAGCGTGGGTAAACTCGCTCCAACCTGGGAAGGACCCTATAAAGTGACCAGGGCAGTAGGACGAGGTGCATATCACTTAGAGGATTACGATGTGAGGGAGATTGCCAACAGCTGGAATGTCAGGCATTTAAAGAAATATTATTTTTGAATATTATTCTTACTTAAATTTGTTTTTGAAGCAATTACTGACTTGATTGTCGGAGGGGCGGTGTTTCGGCACCGTCCAAGTTCTTGTTTTACAGGATAAACATGGCAAAGGGAAAAGGTCTGCTCGGCGCAGTAGGACTCCAACACGGGTCTATCAGATGAGTCAATTCTATCTAGCCACTTCTTATTTTTAACTCATGAGAACCAATACTAACTTGAGCGTTGGAGGGGTGATGCCGATCCTGAATTTTCATACAGGAATGCAAAGTACACAAGGAAAGACGCATAGTATATAAAAGAAAAAGGGAATGCGCGATCCACTCATAAACATGCAACAATTCAAAAAAAAACAAAAAAAATGGAAATGAAGGTAATTATCCGAGACATGGTAATGAAAAACGTAAATGAAGTAGGAACGCATGAAATTCGAAACGTCCATTGTAAAATAAATAACGAAGGCAGGAGGAAGCTGGATGTCCTATGGCAACTGGTTTTCAGAAGGCTCGATCTGCTGTTCGATCTGCTGCTGTTGAGGGCCATCACCTGTCTGCTCGATCTGTTCGGTTTGCTGCTGTGGCTGGGGGCTGCCAGAAGATTGGAGTAAGGATCAGATGTCACGTCAAAAGTTTTAGATAGTCAATTTAATGGCATGGCAGAGGGTGGGGATGGTCTTGTTTCGGAGCTTCTTGTTCGGTTTGTTCCTCAACTTCCAGTATACTCATCGAGGTCAGGGAATCGAGAAGAGATCCTCTCCTTGATCTCATGATTGACCTGCTCGGTGAGAGTTTGTAAGTACGACACAAGAGTATTAAACGTCCGAAATGAGTCAATAAAGAGAATAAAGGTGGGTAGTTGGGTATCTCGTAAGTCTCAGCTAAGTAAGGTGTCTGAATGATGGATTCAAAGTCAAGACCATCCCCGGACTTCAGTCGCTGGATCTCATCCTGACAGTTCTTCAACTCGGCCTTATGGCTCTCTTCTTTAGCTTTGAGTTGTTCGTGCATGGCCTTGAGTTGATCTCCCCTCTTTTGGATATCGCCGGAGAGCATGGGGATGTCGGCTTCATACTTCTTTTTTAGATTCTGCAGTTCCAGCCGATTCACTTTCAATTCTGCCTCGGCGTTATCCGCCCTCACAGCATATGAAGCAGCGTTGCCCTCAACCTCGTCCAACTTCTCTTCCATGACTGCAGCCTTCTTCTTCTGGGCCTCGACGTTACCACGGAGTTGCAGAATTTCTTCAGCACACTTGTCTTCGAAGGCTTTTATTTTGCAGCGGATTTGATCGAACTCCATCGCGTCCTAAAACAAAAAAGATTGTAAAAGAGAGAGCGAACTGTGATGAGTAAGGATGATAAAAGGTGCAGACAAAGATGGGAAATTACTTCTAGCTGACGCTGCTCATAGCGGGTGAGTCGGTTGAATAGCGCTCCCGCGAGAGGATCAGGTGAAGGAGGGTTAAGCAGTAACTTGCGAGCATGAACTAGAAACGAATCCACCCTCGCGTTGGCTGGAGCAGTCTTGGGCTTGACAACAGCCCTCTCCAAGTCCTCCTTAGGATCCAGGTCTCGGTCAGAAGAACGACGCCTGCGATCAGAACTTCTGATGTCCTTGTCCTTTCTGCGATCGGACTCCTTACGGGAGACAGTGCCCGACTGGGGGGTAGTAGCCCGGACATCTTTGGGGAGTTCGATAGGTTTGATCGGGGGTAGTTTAGGGGGATATTAGCTTGATGGAAGAGTAGGTCTCTTGGGAGGGTTTTCCTCCCGACGCTTCAACTCGAGCTTCTCGCGAGCCCTCTTTTTCTCGCAGAGAGCTTGAGCAACCTGTTCGGCAGATGGACTGCAACCCTTCATGTTTTTCGGCAGGTCGTTGATTTGACAATTGTGGTCAAGGAAATGATGGGCAGTCACAGATCGGCCGATTTGAAGCTTGGGCCACTCACAATCGTTGACACTGATGTCGTAAGCACGGTCGATCCTTGCTTGTTCAACGACAGTAAGTTCGGTCCTCTCGCGCACTGCAGAGAAAAATTCTGTCAATTACACAGCAAAATGAATGAGCGAAATATTAATACAAAGACCCACTTATTGGTGTTCCTCCATGGCTAAGGAACTTAGGGTTTGTGGGATCGAGTTTGAGGTAGAAATAGGACTTCCACCAGTTCGGGGAGTTCGTTGGAGGTTTTCGAATCAAGGGAGATCGGCCCGTCTTCCATCGGGTAAAGTAGTAGTAATGTTTGTCTTGGCATTGGTTCATCCTATACATATAATGCCATTTGCGGACTATTGGGAGACCTAGCCCGAGGTCCATCCGGACCAAAAAGACCCCTACGAGATGACACCAACTGTTCGGTGCTAATTGAAAGGGAGAAATATTGTATGAGGCAAGGACTTCACTGAAAAAAGGATGGATCGGGAGACCAACTCTGTTTTTCGTGGCCGCAATATAAAAGGCCGAGAACCTGGTTGGGGGATCGAAGCATCGACGGTTCGCCTTGGGGCGAATATACACGACCCCAAGGCACGAGACAGAATCGGCCAGGGCAAGCATCCCTTCCCTGGTGACAGAGGAGACGGCACCCAGAACCCTATGAGACGACCATCCCTCCGGAAGGGTCCATCGACCTATGATGTGAGGTTCGAGGGTACAGGGGTCGCTAGAGAAGGTTTGTCAGTTTCCCCTATAGCGGTCAGGCGAACTGACCCGCTAGTCTCGCCAGCATTTATGGTCCTCTCGAAACGACGGAGTGTCTCAGCAATAGGTCAGTCATCGTCGGAGCTGGATGAGGACGCAGACTCTTCGGGGAAGTCGGCGGTGACTTTTTCTTTTTCCTTTTTTGAGGATTTTGGAGCGTCTGGTTCTTGGAAGATTAAGTCCTAGTTAGGTTGAACGGGGTGAGAAATGGGAGAATCCCTTTCGGGAGAAGGGGTGAAGGGCGGTGTAGGAATGCGGATTTCTGAGTCGTGATCCATAGAGAATCGACGGTAGAATCAAGAATTGGGGCTAAACCTATTTGGATAATAGCAGGCGATTGGAAAAGTTAGATTCAAACGATGGAAATTGTGTATTTCAAACATCCAGAAAACCCTATTTAAATCCCGACGCAAGAACAGGCAAACGGAAAGAAAAGAGAGTGAGCTTACAAATTTAGTACCTGGATCTCAAGAGGCCAACGGTTTCTCTCAAATATTGAAGGCAGTGGATTCAAGCGACGTCGCCGATAGTAAAAACGAGTAGTTGCAAGTGAATGTGAGGAATCCCGAGGAAAATGCTATAAAAGGAGGGGCGACCGTCTGGATTCTAGCAATTAACCATGATTTATGCGGAAATTACGCATATGCCATGCTCTGTTGGCGGGAAAAATCTCAAATAGATTGACGTCAATAGAACTCAATGAAGTTCGACATCATTCGAACTCAATGAAGTTCGACATCATTCGAATTCCATAAAGTTCGATATTATTCGAACTCAGTGAAGCTCGACATCATTTGAACTCAACAAAGTTCGATATGCTATAAGTTCGTTCTGGCGAACTTATAAATAAATCAGATGGCTACAATCAAAGCAGAACCCGAACTATCTAAACTTGCGCATTATGGATTCGGGCCATAATCACTGGCGTTCGCCACGACTTTACAGAGAAGTACGAATTAGAGGAAGTCACCACAGAGGAATTGACTCCTCGAGCCAAAACGATGTCCACATGAGACATCTCATCCGGGCTCCTCCAAAGGGTCCGAAGAGAATACATCTGGAAATAAGAGTTACGAACTCGACTTACCAAGCTTCTTTCGGAAGTAACTTGCCAAGTCGAGGGGGCTATTGCTGGGGTCTAAAATATAAAAACCAAAATTTGGAGGCCCAATGTTCTGGTCCAAAGGTATCATGGGTCTGGCCTGTAGGTCTGAGTTCAGGTATGATAGTTCTAACCAGGGTAGTTCGATGGAAGGAGCTCGACGGCAGGACAGTTCGAAGAATTGTGGTGAGTATAATTGAGGCCAACAAATCTGACAGAAACCAACGTGAGAATGAGCCCAACAGAATGAAATTAAGCAATAAAGACCAGCGAAAATCGCTGAAGTGAATAAGGGAGCCGTTATATGGAGCTCTATAAATATTTCGGGAAAGGCGTATTTGAAGGGGGATAGAGAGAAGGAAGAAAGAACACACTCGCAGAATTCGAACCTTAACATACCGCAACATTTCAGTTCCAGACGGCTCGATTTACTTAGAATTGCACTTTCTTTTTCTGTGATTAAATATTCTCGTACAGATACTTAAATTGTACTCTCACTTAATTATTTTGTTATTTTTCATCAGTAATGTAAAATTTGTTCTTAGGCTTCCTGTTCGTTCAACACAAAAACACCCACAACAACTACCATCAACCATTCTCTTACAGACAAGGTCTTTCACAAGATCACAGCTCATAGTTCGTTCCACTTCGCCATACGTGGCCACTAAGTCCATCCAGATCGTAACAGAGCTAGAATAGCCCATGTACTTGAGCTTCCGTTCTCTAGACAGATTATCTGAGATTAACTTGTAATTAAAATCTTCAGATGCCTCCCGTCTGTCATAGAACTCCTTCTCACGTCTAGAGACTTTATGGTAACGTGGGGCAAGTGGCATCATAGTAAGAATGTTGTGAACTATAGTGTGACTACAGAACCAATGTGCAAGTATACACAATCCACAAGTAATATAGTCAAGTGAGACCAGATATCGAACCCAAGGGAGTGATTATCTAAATCGTGCACTAAGAATTGTTTGTAAATCAAGAGTTGTTGTTTCTAACTTCTACTCAAAACATAAATATGCATAAACTATGATTCCTACTAAAGCTATGATCAGTAGTATTTCCTCGTTCCACAAAATGAACATAAATGTTATAAATGGATTCACAAGTACTGGAAAACACACTCGGGTTATGGAATACAATTCATCACTGGTGTCCTATATGCTAGAGTTTATGTTTCGCATTATCCTGAACCTTAGAACTTTTTCTAATCCTGCCTAGCAAAATGTCGTTCTACTAGATCTACACCCTCTCACCAAGATTCATATGTCTATGCCTCTCTCAATGATTGGATGATGAAACAATCAAACTGAGTTCAGTTAAGTTATGCCATCTCATATGTCTATGAAATTAACACAATTATCTAGATCCTCTCGGCCTATTTCACCTTTCGGTCTCCATAAGCGATGGATTTCTTTTCACTATCGTGCTCAAGAAACAATTGAAAACAGGATCAAAGATAAGTTCAGTCATGCGAAACTTGATTCTAACATATATTCAAGCAATTGATGTTTTGTTCCACAACCCAAGTGCTAGATAAAGTTAGCTCATATTCGAAAATAAAAGAAATAAGAGCATAAGATCATTCATTATCAGAAATACAGCTTGAAAATCTAAAATCAAACTATAGACGATGATCCTTTTGTGCTCCTATTACTTCATCTCCAAGCTCTATCTCCAGGCACCTCTGCTCTCCGTTCGTGTTGTTGTTAATTGTTGTTATCTAAAATATTGCCAAGCCTTTGTTTCATATTTTCTTTTTCATACCCATTGATCTCTTTCTCTCTTCCATGATGCATCCACGTGTGCAAATGTCATTGTTTCCTTCAGACAAGGGATCGGCTTCCTTCAGTGCCACCTGTCTTCCCAGCAGACAAGATAAAAAGGACCTTTATCCTTGTCTCTGAGTGGTCCCGGAGAGAGAAAATCTCCTTCCTCCCAAGCATGCATTTCCCATGCTCAAGCATATGTTCTATCACCATGCGGCAGGTAAGCTCTAGCTTTCAAAACCTGAACTAAACTTCACTAAAAACTTGCAAAAACTTATTAATACTTGCATAAGTTAAAAATAATATGACCTATTTACATAGATACCAAAAACAAGTAGAAAGGACTTTGATTACTAAGTAACTTATTCAAAACAACATCTGAAATTCATAAGAAGGAATCAAAAGATAACTCTTTATGAGAGTTATCACCCCCCAAACTTAAGATGTTGTTTGTCCTCAAACAACTAAAATAAACTCAAACCATAGATCCCAAAGTTCTTAAGTAATAAGCTAGAATAGTATGTCTCCTTTTTATTCAACCCTCAGCAAAGATAAAAGAAAGAAAACATGAATGGTGATTCTTCCGATTGTTCAAATTCATTCCTCGTTCTTTACAAAGTTTAACAATGCACACTCACCAAACCTTACAATCCAATGTTCACAAAAAAGTAAATCATATTTCAAGATAACCAAATCATAGCTGAGCTTAGCTTTAACTACTTATTCAAGCCTCAATGCTCATCAATGCCATGTTTCTTTTCCAACCCAATCATCCTCTCTTGTTCTCAACTAATAGACTTCACATCCTACTTAAATCAGAAGGACTTTCAAAGCTTCTAATGTTAGGCCAAGGTTCAAGGTAGGAAAATTTGGAAATAGTGACTTTAAGTCTAGAGGTGTTGTCTCCTTTATTCTACCCTTGAATTTATTTCACTCTTCTTTCTATAACCCCCCTTCTTTTTTTTTTTTTCGCAATTTGTTAGTACTATCACACTTGGCTAAATCCCCAACAAACAATGTGGAAATTAGCTTTATTTCAAACATTATATAGGCTAACACACATGCCTATTCTCTTTTTTTCTTTTTCTCTCTTTTTTTTCTTATCTTTTTTTTTCAGGCCAAAATGCCTATCTTTTCTTATCTTTTCTTAAAAAAAACAAGGGTAACAAGGTAACACTTCGGCTCGAAGTGACACCCCCCCCAAACTTTAAACTGAACATTGTCCTCAATGTTAGAATAGAACTAAATCGGAACAACCCTCTAGACTAGGACCTGTTTGGAAAATGGCTTAACATGAAGTAGGTGTAAACAAGAAAAAGGCTCAGGCTCAAAATCTAGGTGCAAAGGAATATGAAATCATAACCAACGAATTATCTGAAGGCACAAAGATCAAGTGACTGCCTTAATCATCTCTAAGTAGTATGCTTAGACCTAACTCATCTCGACCAAGATTGAACCTAGGGTAGATGACATTTCACAATATGAAGTCTAAGATGCAGTACCGGCTAAGCTCAAGCATATGTCTAGCATATCAGGTTTATTCAAAAACAATGTTGCATGCAAACTCTGTTTCGCAGATCTCGATATCATGTACACAGTTAAACAACGAAATTATACGAGGATTGACTCTCAACAATCACGATGATCACCAGACATGAAACATCAGGAATAAGGAAAAACGAGACATCATCGGGCAAGAGGAGGACACACTACTAAACTTAAGACTTATTATTATAAAACCAACTAAGACTTCATGCTTTAACATAGAATAAGCATGAAAGTCGGACAACCACCAAACAAAATCAAAAGACGATAATCATAAAAAACAGAAGTCACACAAACTAAAGCAGAAATTGTTTTTGCAAATACTTAGAAAGTTTAGAAAATACCCCTTCCATAAAGCTGACCCATCCACGACTTTCTTCACCTTGGCACGACCACCTTTCTTCTTCAACAATTTGGCAGTTTGGATTTTGACTTTCAGTAGCACCTTGTGCATCATCCGGAATCCTTTCAACAGCTTCACTTGCTTTGCTTTGATCTTCGAAAGTTCCCGTTGTAGAGCCTCCATCGAGTTGCCTACCCCGACAGTTTTTTCTCCTTGAGCTCGAGCTTGTGCGGCAGCATGGCTCTTTGTCAAGTACGGAATGTTGAAATAGCTTTTTGCTATGCTCCTCGGCTCCCCTGCATGGTAAGGAACTCCGACCTGCTTGAAAAGTTCAGAAATTAGTGAAGGACAAAAGAGTGGTCCGGCCTTCTTATAAGCTTGGACACCAACTGAATCGATGATAAACGACACAATGTCAATTGGATCGCCCTTCACTATCACAGCTACCATCAAAATTCGATCCTGTCCCACTAACATATTGTGGGTTGTTGAACTAATTGGGTTCCTCAGAAAATGAATCCAAATGTTGGCTTCAGTTGTCAAAAAGCTGGCCAACGCAGAAAGGTTATCCTTGGTTTCATCCACCCAACGTGCTCCCGGCACTGATACAACTCTAAGAGCTTCATCCAACTGCTCTTTCGTGGCTGAGGTCAACAAATCAAAGAAATTATCAGGCTGTGGTGGATGCGTGCCATAGATTTTGTGCACTGTTCTGGGGTTCAACACCACCTCCTTTCCTCGGACAGTGGCCCTGTATTCATAGTCCACCCCCGTAGACTGCACACAATTTGCATAAAATTCTCTGACCAAAGTGATAATCGGTGGAGGTTGCATGATTACAAAGGGCTCCCATCCTTGTTGTTCAACACTTCTGAGAATTCCTTCAGGCAGTTTAGACAGATCCTTGAATCCCCGTTCTAAATTGAACTTGCGGCTCGCAAGCTCTTGCATTCTCTTCTGATGGAGCTTTGATGAAAATTTTGGGATCCTGTCAATCTCTTCTGCGGACAGCTCTGCCACCTTGGCCTTGCCATGTTTAATCTCCTTCTTTCTTGCGTTGTCGGACCTCTTCACGGAACTATCTTCCACTTCTTTGGAAACAACTTCCTTCACACGCTTCCCAGTATTCTTATTTCTCAAAATCCCCTTGTCATCTTCAATGGTTTCCACTCGCTTCCTCTTCTTGGATGTTGGCCTTTTCTCCGGTACAGGTTTCTTTCCTTTTGTAGTTGATTTTCTACCAGATGTGGCTGCTTGCTCTTGCGATGCTGTAGCATTGACTCCATCAGCTTCCTCTTCAACTTCGATGCTCTTACTCACTTCCTTCTCTTTAGGAAGAGGCTGACTCAGGGTCTCTGAACTCTTCTGAGCACTGGGCTCACTCTCCTCTATAAGCTCTTCAGACTGGCTTGCCTCTGTTTCCTTTATACTATCAGCATCACCCTCTGATTTCTCTAACACGGGCTCGCTTTCTGGCTCTTCAGACTGGCCTTCAGCATTATCCTCTACCTCTGTTTCCACAGCTTCATTTTCCGGTTGATCTGATTCATGTTCTGCTTCTGGCTCCTCAGACTGGCCATCCACACTTTCCTCCCCTTCGGATCCTGCATCTTCAGATTGTGCATCTTTCTCTTCTTCAGCAACGACTTCTTTCGTGAGTTTCGTTACAGTTACAGGAGCAAGTTTTGATGTGGCTGCGTCAACCAAATCCATCAAGTCCCCTTTTTTGGGCTTGGTACCCACGGTCTTAGGTTTCTTGGCTGGCTCATCAGGAATCTCCACAGGATTCTCTGCACTAGTGGGTGGTAACTTCGCGTTCCTCTGAGCCATGATTTAGACAACAGCCCTGCTTGACCTCCTCAATGGTTGAGTAGGCTCCGGCTTCTTTGTCTTCCTGGTAGTCTTGGGCTTTGATGAAACTGGACTCGCCTTTTCTGGAGTCGTCACAGGGGACTCAACTTCCATCCCTGGTCTCTTCTTCCCGCTTTGCTTTGTCCTCATGTTCAAATCTACAAAAAGCAAATTTAAGACCCCAATTCCCAAGAGCAAGATATGGCATTCAATTGCTTAAAATTTTCTTTTCAAATCGACATTTTCACCCCCAAACTTTGAGTTCACTCAAAATTTCATGCAACAAATTATACACCAGTTTGAAGTTTTTGAAGTTATCTTGAGCCCTAACAAAAATTTGTCAGAATATCTTGTCAGAACTACTGCATGCTACTCGCAATGATCACAGAAACCAAAACTAATATAACATTTCTTTAATCAAGTTCATGGGTTCAAAAATCATGCGGACAAAGAATTTTAATCTAAAGCACAGACAACAGTTCACCAAAAACTTCAAGGACACAGACATACCAGCCATTCTTCGTTGCGGAATCAAACAAAAATACAGAAAACCAAGTTCAAGACAAAGTTTTAATACCCACAGGCAAGAAAGTAAAGTAAACAAGAAATTGTACCTGTTATTTGACACAAACGACTTGATTTATGCACAAAGTTTCCCAGTTTCCTCTGCCAAATTTGCTAAAGTCGGAGTGTTTTTTAAGTTGTGCAACAATATGTACAATATATAAATAACCCCACTTAAAGCAAAAATAAACATCAGATATAAGGAAACCCTTCAACTTCCCTTGATTAGACACAACCTTTCCTTTCAATTCAAAAAATAACTTTCCTAAACCGTCATTCCTAGGGATAACCGCACTCTGTCTCCTCAACGGCTATGTGTTTAATCCCTATCCACAAATTTCCAAAATCACTGTTTGTCTTTTCTTTTTTTTTTTTACGTACTAATTTTATGGACTAAATTCTAAACACTCAACATACTATTACCAAATAAAATACTAAGTCTACTGCACGAAATTAAAAACAAAGAAAGACTCAATAATCATGCTACTTACAGGCTGTAGCATTCAACCATTCCTAAGATTTATTCACAGCAAATTTAAATTTAACTAGACAAGAAAATAAATGCGGAATTAAAATAAATATCCTAAGCCATCACCACATGCTTCATCTAACCCTCATGATGGCTTAGGCTACCTCACTTTAAGGTTCATCCAACTTGAAAGAAGCCTTCAGCTTGCTCCACCCTCCTTCATGATATTGTTTAACCCTCTGTCCATTAACTTTGAATGTATCTCCTGTGCCTTCATCTTTCTGCTCCACAACCCCATGAGGGTAAATCTTCACCAAAGTGAAAGGTCCTGACCATCTGGACTTTAGCTTGCCAGGAAACAGCCTAAGTCTAGCATTGAAAAGTAAAACTTGCTGCCCTTCTTCCAAGTGTCTATTTACAATCTTGTTGTCATGCCATCTCTTCACTTTTTCATTGTATATCTTTGTATTCTCATAGCTTTGAATCCTCAATTCTTCCAGTTCATTGAGCTGCAGCATCCTCTTTTCCCCACTTGACTTAGGATCGAGATTCAATTTCCTGGTGGCCCAAAATGCCTTATACTCCATTCCAGGGGCAAATGACAAGCCTTTCCAAAGACAATTCTATAAGGAGACATCCCCAAAGGTGTTTTATAGGCTGTCCTGTAAGCCCACAACGAATCATCCAGATGTTTAGACCAGTCCTTCCTTGTGGTGTTCACCACCTTTTCCAAGACACTCTTCACCTTTCTGTTTGACAACTCAGCCAATCCATTGGTTTGTGGATGATAAGCAGTCGAGACCTTGTGATTAATGTTGTACTTGGCAAGAAGAGCAGCCATGCTCTTATTAATGAAATTGGTCCCTTCATCACTGATGATTGCCCTTGGAGTTCCAAACCTTGTGAAAATGTTTTTGTGCAGAAATTTGATTACAGTGGCAGCATCATAGTGAGCACAAGCACAAGCTTCTACCCAGTGAGATACATAATCGACAGCTAACAGGATATACTCATTTCCAAAAGAGGATGGAAAGGGCCCCATGAAGTCCATACCCCACACATCAAAAAGTTCCACTTCAACAATGTTGTTCAGAGGCATAGCATTCTTAGCTGGCAAATTTCCTACCCTTTGGCATCTATCACAGTTCTTCACGAACTCAAAAGCATCTCTGAATATTCCGGGCCAATAAAATCCTGATTGTAACACTTTAGCACCTGTCCTCTGTCCCCCAAAATGCCCTCCATATGCTGAAGCATGGCATTCATTCAGAATATCTGAAATTTTATAATCTGGGACACACCTTCT
>JAPKLW010000670.1:224521-303537 GCA_026898455.1 Plectranthus barbatus
AAGATAAACTTATCAACCCTAACCAACACATCCTCAATCTTTCCCTCTGGATGAACAGTTGATCTGTCTGCAAGCTGCAGAGTGATGGTTGTTGGTCTTGCTCCTCCAATTCCCAACTTCTTGAAGATTGAGAGAGGCATCAAATTCACACTAGCTCCCAGATCACAGAGTGCTCTCCCTACATCTCTTCCTCCAATAGAGCAGGGAATGGTAAAACTCCCTGGGTCCTTTAGCTTTGCTGGAATCTGCCTCCTCAATGGTCCACTGACTTCCTCAAACAGGGACACAGTTTCAAACTCCTTCAGCCTTTTCTTTTTAGTCAGGATGTCTTTCAAAAACTTTACATAGGTTGGCATTTGTTCCAGAGCTTCCACCAAAGGTACATTGATGTGAATCTGTTTAAGCATATCCAGGAACTTTTTGAACTGCTCCTCTTCCTTCTGTTTCTTGAATCTGATAGGGAATGGTGGTTGGGATGGATTGTGGTCATCTTCCACTGATTTCCTTCTGCTGTTAAGCACATTTCCTTCAGGGGGATCAACAGGTTTTTCTTGGATCACCAGCTCTTCATTGATTACTGGATATGACTCTTTGACAGGAGCTTTTCCTTCCCTCTGGGTCTTAGTTCCAACATGTTCCTTATTCTCAGACGAACCCTCCTTTTGCTGTTGTGCTTCTGCAGGTATCTCATCAATCTGTCTCCCACTTCTCAAGGTTACCACTTTGCACTGCTCATTTCCCCCTCTTGGGTTCTCTGTATTGCTAAGCAAACTCCCTTGTGGTCTGTTCCTGATATCATTGGCTAACTGCCCCATTTGTACCTCGAGGTTTCTCAATGAGGAAGCTTGGCTCTGTATCAAAGCATCTTGGCTCTTCAGCCTCACCTCATTCTTAGCCATAAATTCCTTCATCATCTCTTCCATGGATTTCTCAGGTTTCTGAGGTGGTGCCTCTAAACTTTGATGCTGACCACTCTGCTGTTGATTGTTTTGCTGTTGGTTATACTGATTACATCCACCTTTGTTAAAGTTATTATGCTGGTCCCGTGTTCCAGCATTTTGATTTCCCTACCCAGACCATGAAAGATTAGGATGGTTCCTCCACCCTGGATTATAAGTGTTTGAATATGGGTTATTGTTTCCCTGGTACTGCTGAGGTCTATTTCCCATATAGCACACAGATGCTGGATTTGAAGGGCATTCCTCAAATTGATGTCCTTCCCCACAATAAATACAGCTCACAACCCTTGCATTTTCAATTGGCATAGCAGAGGCCATATTCTGACTGGTATTCTTCTCAATATTCTTCACAGCAGCTCCTAAAGCTTCCATTTGTGCTGTGAGGGCCTGTATAGGATCAATGTCCAAAAGTCCTGCAACCATTGGAGTAGTTACAGCAGCTGCTCTAGAAGTAGCCCACATATAGTTGTTTGCAGCTATCTTGTCTAAGATTTCACAAGCTTCATTATAAGTTTTATCCAACAGGGCTCCCCCTGCAGTGGCATCGATCATCATCCTGGAGTTCCCAAGTAACCCATTGTAAAAAATCTCTATCTGCATACCATAAGGAATTCCATGATTTGGACACCTTCTCAGCAATTCTTTGTACCTTTCCCATGCTTCACTAACTAATTCATCACATTCCTGTTTAAAGGACATAATAGCATTTCTACACCTTGCAATCCTAGTAGGAGGAAAGTATTTCATCAGAAAAGTTTCAGCTAGCTCATTCCAAGTTGTAACAGATCCTGGTGTCAGATTTGTAAGCCAAGTTTTAGCACTATCCCTCAAGGAGAAGGGAAATAATCGCATCCTCAATGCCTCAGCTATTACTCCTTGCAGTTTGAAATTGTCACAGATTTCCAGAAATGATTTCAAGTGAAGGTGAGGATCTTCTGTAGCTAGCCCACTAAATTGCCCCAAACTTTGCAACATCTGGAACATCATTGGCTTTAGCTCAAAGTGTTGTGCCTGCACTTCAGGTCTCACTACCCCAGGATCAAAATTAGTAAACCTTGGTGCCATGAGGGTTCTGATGATTCTATCCTTATCATCAATGTTCCTCTCTGGTTGTTCTTCAGCCATCTTTCTAACTTTCTATTTCCTTCTGTTTCTTCTAAACGTCCTCTCAATTTCTGGATCAAATGGAAATAGTTCTCTTACAATCTTTTCACTCATAAACTACTGATCTTCCTGCATTATGAAAATGATTAGTTTCCACAATCAGATCGATCATATAATATAATACTCAAACAATTCAAAAGCATTCAGCTTTAAATTTAATCTCTCCCCGGCAACGGCGCCAAAAACTTGTTGTGAACTATAGTGTGACTACATAACCAATGTGCAAGTATACACAATCCACAAGTAATATAGTCAAGTGAGACCAGATATCGAACCCAAGGGAGTGATTATCTAAATCGTGCACTAAGAATTGTTTGCAAATCAAGAGTTGTTGTTTCTAACTTCTACTCAAAACATAAATATGCATAAACTATGATTCCTACTAAAGCTATGATCAGTAGTATTTCCTCGTTCCACAAAATGAACATAAATGTTATAAATGGATTCACAAGTACTGGAAAACACACTCGAGTTATGGAATACAATTCATCACTGTTGTCCTATATGCTAGAGTTTATGTCTCGCATTATCCTGAACCTTAGAACTTTTTCTAATCCTTCCTAGCAAACTGTCGTTCTACAAAATCTACACCCTCTCACCAAGATTCATATGTCTATGCCTCTCTCAATGATTGGATGATGAAACAATCAAACTGAGTTCAGTTAAGTTATGCCATCTCATATGTCTATGAAATTAACACAATTATCTAGATCCTCTCGGCCTATTTCACCTTTCGGTCTCCATAAGCGATGGATTTCTTTTCACTGTCGTGCTCAAGAAACAATTGAAAACAGGATCAAAGATAAGTTCAGTCATGCGAAACTTGATTCTAAAATATATTCAAGCAATTGATGTTTTGTTCCACAACCCAAGTGCTAGATAAAGTTAGCTCATATTCGAAAATAAAAGAAATAAGAGCATAAGATCATTCATCATCAGAAATACAGTTTGAAAATCTAAAATCAAACTATAGACGATGATCCTTTCGTGCTCCTATTACTTCCTCTCTAAGCTCTATCTCAAGGCACCTCTGCTCTCCGTTCGTGTTGTTGTTAATTGTTGTTATCTGAAAAATTGCCAAGCCTTTGTTTCATATTTTCTTTTTCATAGCCGTTGATCTCCTTCTCTCTTCCATGATGCATCCACGTGTGCAAATGTCATTGTTTCCTTCAGACAAGGGATCGGCTTCCTTCAGTGCCACCTGTCTTCCCAACAGACAAGATCAAAAAGGATCTTTATCCTTGTCTCTGAGTGGTCCCGGAGAGATAAAATCTCCTTCCTTCCAATCATGCATTTCCCATGCTCAAGCATATGTTCTATCAGCATGCGGCAGGTAAGCTCTAGCTTTCAGAACCTGAACTAAACTTCACTAAAAACTTGCAAAAACTTATTAATACTTGCATAAGTTAAAAATAACATGATCTATTTACATAGATACCAAAAACAAGCAGAAAGGACTTTGATTACTAAGTAACTTATTCAAACAACATCTAAAATTCATAAGAATGAATCAAAAGATAACTCTTTATGAGAGTTATCAAAGAACAAACATGTGTTGCTTAGTCAGGAGGATACACTCAATGCAGTATCTCCACTCAGCAAAGTTTGGACCAGTTAAAGGATTGAGAGCAAGAATATGATCAATAGTAGACATAGACATATCTGAAACAATAAAGAATCTTAAATAAGAACATACATGCAGAACTTCGAAAACAAATGCATTGAAAACCTTTTCATAAATCAAATACACATGTTTACCACTAATTGCCCAAGAGTTCCCACCGCAAGCTACACTCGTAGACGTTTACGATGTCACCCTCAACCAGAACTGCGGGTTTTAAGCCCCAATTCTTTAATTTCACTACCATGTCAGGAACTTTTCGACACTAGAAATTAATAATTAGTGAACACCTTAGACCAAGCCATCTCTCAAGAACAGGGAAGCAGCAAATGCATTATATCCTAAGATGCTTCTAAGCGATTAACCACAAATTTAGTATGGCACGTAACCATACCGCACAGCCCTTAAAGCTTTTGTTATCTATAATTTAAATTAATTATAATACTTATGAAAGAGATCTACACAAGCTACACTCATAGACGTTTACGCAAACCCCTCCCAATATAATCCAACATGAAATTAATCACATAAGCATGCTTGGAAAGCTGTAAATAATAAAAGCAGTAAATCATGTTTTTCCTATTATCTACACATGCTTAATTGCACACATAATAAATCACATATCGTACGAGGAAATTAATGCAAACAAAAATTCCTCGTGGCTAAACAAAACAGGAAATAAAATCTTATCGATTATAATTTGAAATTTGAATTTATTTGGATAAATCCAAATCTTTTTCAAATCTTCCAGGGCCTCCAAATCTTCAACCACCAAATCTTTTGGGATTTAGGGTTTTGTGATTTGATGATTGGCCCCAAACCCTAATGCAAACCTAGGGTTTACACAGGATTGCACCTGCCACCAAATCGCAAACAACCACGATAGGACAACAGCCGCCGCCGACAGCACCGCCGCTGCCGCGCGCCCTCGCGCGCGTTGCTCGCCTGCCGTGCCTGGACGCCCGCCGCAGCGCCGCTGTTCTCCTGCGGCCGCACGCGCGCGCGGCCTCCTGCCGCCACTGTGCGCTGCCACCCAGTTCGTCGGCTCTGTCTTCGTCCCGACCCGTCCAATTACAGATTTGAATAAAAAATTACTTAAAATTATTCTATTACAATTTTTTCTATCAAATCTAATCACGGATTTTCTCCTGATTTTACAAAAAATATTCAACCCTACACGGATAAACCACCACAGGCTGAATCAAACGAGTTGCCACGAGGAACAAAAACCATCCACGACAAAATAAAAATTCATACATGCATTAATGAATCTATTATGAATAACAGAGCCATAAATCAGAAACCTGGCTCTGATACCAATTGTTGGGAATTATCCGTGAACCGAATCACAAAACCCAAATAAGCCAGATCGATTTATGGTTTATTGTTCACAATACCAATTCACAAAACCCTAGCATGCTCCTATGAATTTAATGTGTGGATAAGAGGAATTACCATTATTTCGTAGAGTCTGATCCGATCTTTCGCATTTGAATATCCAACTTTAATTCAACCACGCGATTTCATTAGATCTGCGGAAACAGAAATTAGAAATCTAATTTCTAGATTTAATCGAAAATAAAAAAAATAGAAAAAAAAAAGAATTATGTTCTCCAGATCAGATCTTCAGGGCTGTATCCCAATGCTGTTCAGATCTGCTACTGGTGAGGATTCCACATATCTGTAGTTGTGCAAAGGTCAGAATCCAAATACTTCTCCCTCTGCACTTGAGAGCCGTCGCCCACTCTCCTCTCTCTCTAGGGTTTCACTGATTTGAATTGTATTCAAGGTGGTTAGGGTTTCTGAGAGAGAGATGTCTATTTATAGACCTAGGGTTTTAACCCTAGTGGGCTATAGGGCTCCTTCAGCATATATAATTGGGCCAGACATGGGACCTAATGAAAATAATAAAGTGGGCCTATAAATTAATTAATTCTCATGTCCACAACCCAGGACACAATTAATTAATTAATATTAATTCTTTTCCACCACGGAATTAATACTGACCTACCCCTTTATTACCACGTTATGAGAACGGGCTGCATTAATTGAGAATCCCCATATTTAAGGTTACCGGACATTCATTAATTAATCGGAGATTCTGACAAGCTCTATCTACAATTAATTCATATCTTATTATTCCTGAGTAGTACCACTCAATCCTTATCACTCGTGCCTGAACTTAATCAGCCTGCAGGACTTTGTCACGAAGAATGTCATTGAGCTCCTCAGGGAATGTCCCCATCCTATTACTCGGATATGGTTACCTAAACCCAGTCTCAGGCAATACTACACGAACTGCTGTTACCCAAGATGCAGATATATGAGCACGTTACTTAGGCTCTCCACCATGGCAAGTCAAAGCAACAGTCAATCCGTGCAAACCCCTGAACCTTCGTTAGGGTTTAGACTCAATCGAGAACGAGATCTTGTATTCGCTGATGTCTGACAGTCGAATACATCTCACTGCGGTTCATCAATACGCCACCCTTGTGTACCAGCATGTCAAGTAACCAAGATAGACTACATATTCCGACAATGTCGCAGTCATCCGGACAGACGTATCCTCATACGCTGTCTCGGCTGTGATCAGGTTTATGTCTCACTAGGTCAAGTGATCATACTGTCTTCTACGATCTACTACATATCGTATGATCGTCCCTATTGGTGAGACAAGAGGATACCATTGTTACATACATGTAAGTTTGTTTGACATATTGGAGAAATAAACTGTTGTATACTCATTGTAATAAATGCTTTCAGTATACAAAACACATCACAGGGTTCTTAGGAACAAAATGTTAGTTGAGCTTCCGTTATTCACGAGGATTCTCTTCACCAAGCAGTTTGATATCAGCATGGAAATCACAAGCGCATCGTGGTGTTGATGGTGCAGCCCCGGTGATTCATCGCTACTGAACTCAATGGGTTCATGTTTAGGGTTCTTCCTTGGAACGGAGTTGTCTTCCCTCGTTATGCATTGCATTTTCTTTGTTGAGGAGCGGGTTACCCCGCTTATCTCCAACCCACTGATAATAACATTTACGTTCCTCTCGAGCACAGGCAATTTGGGTCTATCTTCCTTTTTCTAGTCCTGGCCTTCCCTTGTACAGGTCTTCTTACCTCTGTCAGTGAGGTATTCCTTCAGTAGACCCTTCTTGAGCAGCTCAATTATTTCTAGCCTAAGGGCCCGACAATCTTCAGTAAGATGATCATGATCTCCGTGGAACTCACAGTATTTCTTCGAGTCTCTTGTTGTTGGGTCTGCCTTCATTTTCTTTGGCCACCTAACTTCGTTTGGCATCTTCTTGAGAACCGAGTTGACCAAGCTATTTGCATCGATTGTCAGGTTGTATTTAGGTACGTAAGACACCTGTGTGGGAGTGACTGCATACGCGTGGTGCGTCCGGTTGTAAGGGTACAACCTGCTCAATCGCCTTTCACTTGTCTCAAGCCGTCGGCTCTCGCGGTAAGAGGGAGGCCTTTTGTCATCCTTTGAGGGTGTGTTTTCCGAGAAGTGCTCGCCTTGACTTTCTGTAGGGCTCGTCCTCTTCCCACTTGATCAGAGCCCATGCTCTATTGATTGCATCATCCAAGCTATTGCACGGGTATATGGACAACTCCATGTTGAGGTGCGAGTCGACGTCCAATCCTTTCTTAAAAGCTCGGAGGGCGGTGTCTGTGGGATAGTTAGGTACAACGACGAGCTCCTTGTTGAACCTTGACAGGTAAGAACGCAAGGTCTCTTTTGGCCCCTGCACCACGGAATACAAGTCGTCTGGATGCTTGTCAAGGTGCCTTCTGCTGGAATACTGACTTCAAAATAGTTGATGTAGTTCTGTAAACGACCCGATTCTTCCTTGAGGCAAATTTACGAACCACTGGAGGGTTGGCCCTGTTAGGCTCGACCCAAAATTCTTACACATGCACGACTCTCGTAGGTAGGACGGAATAGATGCCACAAATATCTTTTTCTTGTAAAGTGCAATGTGGGTCTCTGGATCAATTGTTCTGTCGTAGAGCGTGAACGTTGGTTGGGTGAACCTTGCTGGTACTTCCACCTCAACTGTTTCCAGGATGAATGGCGACTCGGTGAAGCTATCTCTTGGTATGATCTTTTTCGGTGCCGGCATCCCTGGCACTTTTGCTAAGAGCGAGTTGTACTCTTCCATCTTCTTCTCAATTCACGCCTCCATAGCTCTGAGGGCTCGCGCCATAGCCTCCGCAACATCGTTTTGTGGGCCAACTCCACTTTTTGGATTTGTTTACGTGAATTCGAGGGCATTTTCAGACCCTAGAGGGGTGCGTGGTACATCGTTTAGGGTAGTTTCGAAGCTTCCTTTCAGGTTCCGCGGGCGGAGTGGTGGCGGCCCTCCAGACCTTTCTATCTCCTGGATTATGGATTCCTTCCCTCCTTGCGGATAGGGTTGAGGCCTTTGACGGAGCGCCATGTTTTCCTCTTGTAGCTTTCGATATGACCTCATGATAGCGTCGATCTTCTGAGTGGATGAATCCAGTTGTTTCTGGAACAACTTCTTCTGTTCTTCCAATTTCGCAGTCACTGGATCCGATGGTCCTGTCATCTGCACACCTCCAAGGTTAGTAGGCACTATGGTGCCTTGCGGAGGTGCGTCCTTCGGTGTTGTGTTTTTCTCGTTTCCCGAAGAAGACATATTTCCAGCCACTTTCCCTGCAAAATGATGGTTATAGTTCCAAGGGCCCCATGGTGGGCGCCAAAATGTTGAGGTTCAATTTCGTACGAATACGAAGCCCCAGGAACCGACAAAGAATATGGCAGGAAATAATACAAGAAAAGCAAAGAAGAATGATAATGAATGTAATTGGAAGATAAACAATACGTAAAGCAAGATAAGAATCGTGATTCCTTCAATAAATGTAAGTACAAGGTGCGCTGAAGTAGTTGAACAACGTTACGGCTAAGCCAAAATAAGCGTTATAAGTAAATAATATCGAATGAATGAATATATATGAAATGGTGTTGACTACCCCTATTTATAGTTCATAAGGGAGTCGAGTACATAAGATAAACCATAGCCGCTAGGTTTTCCTAAGGTTTAGGAGCCGTTGGAGCTGTCTCCGGGAAGATAGGGGTTTGGTGCAACTGCCCACGTCTTCTTAGGAACTGCTAAGGCATACCCATAAGTTGGTCTGTCCAGGGTCTCGATCGCGCGCCTACTTGAACGTCTTGCCTGTGCAAGGTACGCGGGGTGCTGTTCCGGGTGAGGCTTTGAGGTGCGAGGCCCTTCTTTGTAGGGGTGTGCATGGTTTGGCCGAAACCAGCCGAACTGACCAAATTAGTTTCGGCCAAACCGACCAAACCAAATTAATTTGGCCGGTTTGGATGGTTTGAAAAAATGATTGACCGGGTTGGTTTGAAAATTTTCAAACCGGATGATATGGTTTGGCCGACGGTTTGAAGGATGAAACTAGCCGTTTCGGCCAGACCGACTGTTTAAATAATATAATTTTAAATATTATAATGATAATAAAATATTATTTGATAGAAAGCTAAAATATCAATTATATTGATATATATGTCCGATGTTTATATTCTTCCGAATTGTAAACCTTATAACATTATTTATTTATTGTTTATCTCATATTTATAATTAATGACAAGCGAGATATATTTATATTAGTTTTATTTTGTGTATCATTCTTTCAATTAAATAAATCAAATTGATATACAAATTTCATTGTTTGCAATATTATTAGTTGAATAATCTTCAAACCGTTTAAACCGGCCGAACCAAACCGTTTTATTATGGTTTGGCCGGTTTGGTTTGAAATAATTATTTGGATGGTTTGGTTTGTGAAACTTTCAAACCGTACTCATTAGTTTGGTCCGTACTTCACCCCTTAAACCGGCCAAACCGGACCGTGCACACCCCTACCCCTTTGTGACTGGTTTGTCTTAGCTGCGTTCTGTGTACCTCGGAGCACCTGATGGGCGTACCTTATAAGCTTTATACCTTACTCCTATTGGGTCGGTCAAATCGAGTCGGGGCAGGTCTCTTTAGGCCACGACCCAAACAACTCCCATCTTTTTTAACTTTTAAAAAATCAATTTGTTCCATGCATGATCATACCTTGGTAGCCTTCATTCTTTTTATTTTTCTAAAATTCATAGCCTCTATTCCTATTGATCACAAAATCCCCAACGTTAGGCAACAACTCTTCCACAAATCAAGGCACTATACAACAAATTAAACAATTTGAGACGCTATATGCGAAAAAAAAAACCTTCAAAAAAAGTTGCAATGGAAGACAACAATTTGAGATAATCCTTCCCACTTTTATACATACCCAGCAAAATATTTGTCTATTGACGTATTTTCTTGAAACGATAAAAACTAAGTAATGGAATAAAAATTAACTACTTTTTCCTTCAATATTCCATAGAAGAGCATTACATATCTTCATTTTCTCTTCTTTCAATTATAAGGAAATCCCTCCACCTTTCTCTCTCATACACGCACACTCTCTTGTGTTGAAGTTTTTGTAAGGAATAAGAATGCATAATATGAGGAATGGAATTGAGTTCTTATAATAAAAAAGGAACAGGGGTTATGATTGACGAAGATGAGGTTATATCATTTTAATATTTATGTATAGTTAATATTTTGAATTAGATATTATAAAAGTATAATAGTAATGTTAAGTAATAATTCTATTTTTATAAAATTTTAAAGGTTGCATTCAAAAAATTGTGACTACATTTAAAATTACCCTAAAATTATCACATAAAAATATCATATGCTATCACTCTATTAATAAATTCAAAAAAATTAATAAACATATGAAATTTAATTAGGCTACAACACTATGATTGGCAAAAACCCTAATTAAAAGGGATGGGCCTGAAAGCCCAGTAATTCATTTAGATAGGGTATATTTTTTATTTTTTGATATGAAGACTGAAGTGTAATATAAGAAACTTATTTTTGACCAATTTCAATCAAAAACTTAGCCTCTTATTTTACGACTTAAAATTCTCAAGATCTGTCAATCTAAGATCTGTCAATCTAAGCTCTTGTTTCAAATTAACTACCAAATTAATTTGGGAAGGTCTCAAATTAGGCACGCTTAAATAGTTTAGACGAGTTTTATCCATTAATTCAAACCAAAGAGGTCTAATATACTTTAATTGATAATTAATAAATTTTATTTAAAATATATGAACCTATTTGAGTATAGATAAAACCCGACGTTAACGCAAGTTTTTCCCCATTAATTTAGTTTGTTAAGTTCTCAAAAGTCAAAAAGAAAAAAAAAAGTCAAAACTACGGTGACTCACTGACTCTCTCTAAAACTACTATTCTTTAAATTAAATAACAAAGATTTATTTTCTTTAATTTATGAAAGGAATAATTGCGCCGAACGACCACCATCAATTATTAAATAAACCTGTCCAAAATTAATTAATAATTAAATGCACCCAAAACCAGTTTTTCTTCATCTTTTCTCTCTTGCATCCACACTCGCACATTCATAAAAACCCATCACTTAAATTTGCTAAAATCTCTCACTCCATAGCTTACATATGTTTCTGTCCCTCTGCATATAGAAACAAATGATGAATCCCTCCCAAATTCAGAAAAAATCTCCAAAACTTGCTCCAATCTTAGCCCTAGCTCTTCTCTTTATAACAATTCCTCTGTATCTCTCCTTCATTGGCAACTCCTCCGACCCCAAGCTACCTCAACCGGTCCCTTCCCGTGTTTCCACAGCAGTACCACAATCCACGACCAGCCCTTGCTCCGCCGACGCTCGCCCCTGCAAGGCGGAGCCGGAATGCGACTTGTTCACGGGCGAATGGGTGCCGGATCCGGACGCGCCGTACTACACAAACGAGACGTGCGATGCGATTCAGGAGCATCAGAATTGCATGAAGTTCGGGCGGCCGGACTCGGGGTACTTGAAATGGAGGTGGAGGCCCGACGGCTGCGAGCTTCCGCTGCTGGATCCGATCCGGTTTCTGGAAATGATGAGGGGGAAATCGTTGGCGTTCGTCGGTGATTCGGTGGCCAGGAACCATATGCAGTCCTTGATTTGCCTCTTGTCCAGGGTTAGTGCCTCTCGCTAATCACATTATTTTTGTGCAATTAGCCAAGTTTAAAAGCAGCTTAAATTGAATGGTGTTACTGTTAGTGTGAGCTTAAATCTCATAATGAGTGAAGTGATAAACTGATAATAACTATGTTGATGAAGAAATTATGGATTGATTGGGGGTGGGGGGTGGTCGTTATCACAGGCTGTAAACGCCATTAAATTAGTGGGGGTGGCCCACGAAGAAGGAAAGGGTTAGAACACACATGGTGTAGACTGTAGATGTTTATCTTCAAATTCGTCCCCGACAAAAATGCGTCGGCATTTGGTTTCACCCAACTCACCCTTATTCGCGCATTATTTTATTGGTAGGGATGGATGGTTTTCTTTAATCAAAATATATTTGATTAAATTTACACACCAATGCTTTATAATTTTAAATATACCATTTTTTAGTAGGATTATTTTAGCACTCATTAATCTTTTGGTTTATTGGTAGATTTTTTAAAGTCATGTTAATGTTATGATATAGTAGATGAATAATGACCTACCACTTTATAACAAAGGGTGGATTGTCCGTAACAATGGGGTTATGAGTTTAAGATTTTTTGTATGATTTGGGAAGGTCACAAGTTTAAGATTTTTAGGAAGGTCATGAATTTAAGATTTTTCGGAAGGTTTGGAAATTTTAATTTAAATGAATTTATTTTATTAAAAAAACTAGCTTTATTCTATAATTTAAATGTAGCCAACAAGGATAGATTTCTCAATTTGAAAAACAGAAGGAAGAAATTTCCTCATTTGGTTGTTGATTAGTTGGCAAGGTGCTTCTATAACATACCTGAAATATAATTCACCATAATAAATATTCCTTACCTTCCGTCTAAGTAGTTCTATTTTCCTTTTTGTTTGTTCGATCTAATTGTCTCATTTTTTAAAATAATAAATTTTTTCATACTTATTAATAAAATATTAATTCTACTACATTCACAAATATTGGTTATTGTGCCAAAAGCAAATGAATTATTTAAACGGTACGTTGGCAGTATAAATTCAGAAAAATTAGATCTATATATATTATAGAATAATCTGATAATTCATCGGTTCTGTGCTACATGAATATTCGTGTTGATAATTTTCTATTAATTTAATTTAAAAGTTATCGTAAAAGTGTTAGTTTAATTTTATCAAAGCATACTTTCACTTAAAAAATGGAAACGCACTTTTAATAGATAGTAGAAAATTCCTTTTAAAAAAAAGATGGAGTAGTAGAAAATGGAATATTCAATTTGATGTGGGCAGCCCAGTTAGTATGGGCAAAATTGTTGGTTTTCTGGGCTAACTAAGCCCATCCAAGTAAAGAATATTGGTTTGGATAAAAAGATTAATTTGCTTGGCCCTTGCTAAGTTATTTTAATATCATGTTTAACAATTGTTTTGCTATAATAATTCTTATCCAATATTATTTGTATTTCTAAAATAATCACCTAATTCCTCTAACAAAATTCTATAACTATGACTATAAAGTTGAGATTTTTATTTTTGGGCTTTTGGAATTTCAATAGACCTAATTATAGAACCCAAATCTTAAGCCTAGTTACTAAATTTTAGCGTGGTTTTGGAGAGTAAACTTTAAATAGCTTGATTTATTATGTGCAAATGCTTTGCATTGCACATGTGAAGTAGGTAACTCTGATGATGTATAACTATGTGATGAGCATTTTTTAAGCTTTAGTTTTTGGATCTGAAGCCATCCAACTAGCACACATGCTGACTCATCACTGTATATACACCATAATATTGTGTAAAATTAATAAATGATAAATACTGCTAGATTCTTTATTTTATTAATGTATTATTAGTTGGCAATCAAACACGTTATCAACATATGAACTAAGATCCACTTACTGTTATTGATCTGCCTACTATAAACAACAATGTAAAGCATAAATTTTTTAAGGACATCTAATCTCAATCCCTATTTATTTATTAGTAATTGAATAATAAAATAATAGTAGATCTCACAATTCACCATGTGGCGCTAACACTCCATTTTATTATTACTAATACTGTAACACCTTGGACGGTAATGAGTTTACCCAAGTTTGCCATATTACTTATTAATGGTTAGATTCAACATTAAGACTGACGGTTAACCCCACAAATCAATTCAAGTTTTTATCCGTGTTTTGTCTCACTCTCACTCGAGAAACTCTCCAATGAGTCCGTCATCATAGTTCTATTCCTACTCATCATAATTCTATCCTGGTCAAACCGCTTAACTTTTGAATTTTTCTTAGAACGAATGCCGAAAAATATGGTGCATCACTTTGGTATGATTAGCACATATTAAATCATTCATGTAACGTTCCGCTCAACTAATGAAAATTTTACGGAAACTGCTCATTGTATGTGCTTCTTTGCATTGACGATCATTCCCACTCCAGACCGGATCGGTACAGGTACTTGAAAAAGTGGAAGAGGTCTCTATATATATCTCAAACAAAGAGCTTCATCGTTTATTCTAACTATTAGATTATTTTTCCATTTATTCAGAATGCCATAATTACCCATTAAAAATTACTATGTAACAGTGACATTTCCAAGATACAAGCTCTATTCAATTATCTGCATAAAACATTTGTCTGAGTTAGAACATTTAGGTAAATACTTAACAAATGGTTGGACTATTATTTTTTTAAAAAAAATAAAATTTTTTATGTTGCGTTAGATGATCAAGAATTTAATGAGTTTGATTGAAGTTGTTGCATTAGCATATTGAAGAATTGTGAATTTTGAAGGTTGCGCGGCCCGTAGACTTGTCGGAACCCGGCGGCCAGAACAAGCAGTACCTATACACCGACTACGGCTTCAACATCTCCATTTACTGGTCCCCTTTCCTCGTCAAGACCGGCAAGCTCGAAACTGCCGAATACCACCTCTTCGACTTATACCTCGACCAACTCGACGACTCCTGGACTTCCAAGATCGCCCTTCACGACTTCGTCATCATCTCCGCCGGCCACTGGTTCGTCCGCCCCTCCTACTACCACCTCAACGGCCGCCGCCACTCCTGCGTCTACTGCCCGGAACCCGACTCCAACATCACCCACCTCCCCCCGGCGTTCGGCTACCGCCACGCTTTCCGGACGGCGTTCCGCGCCATCAACGACGCCCCCGGGTTCAACGGCGTGACGTTCGTGAGGACGTTCGCGCCGCCGCACTTCGAGGGCGGGCCGTGGGACAAGGGCGGGAACTGCCTCCGGACGAGGCCGTTCATGAGGAACGAGAGCGAGGTGGTGGCGGCGCATGGGAGCTTGGAGTTTTATACGGTGCAGTTGGAGGAGATGAGGATAGCAGAGAAATCGGGGAGGAGGAATGGAGGGAAGTATGTGCTGTTCGACTCCACGAAGCCGATGAAGTTGAGGCCGGATGGGCATCCCAGTAAATATGGGCACTGGCCGGGGGCAAAATTGGTAATGCCCAATGACTGTGTGCATTGGTGCCTGCCTGGCCCCATTGATGCTTTGAGTGATTTCTTGCAAGAATTGTTGCACAGGGAATTACGACATGATGTTTAATTATTATTGCATCATTTTTTTTTTCAAAGCAACTTCATCCATTTCTGAACTTTTTTTTTTTTTTTCTTTTCTATAATTTAGTTATATTTATACGAGCGCTTTGTTGTGGGTTTTACATTATACAAGACGCTGTAACAACTTCACATAATTTTGGTTGTTGTTTGTGTGATTTATTTATATAGAATAGAGGCAATTCAATTTCAAGACTATTCCAACTGGGTATATACAAATTAATTAGAAATGCTCCCTTTAATAATATAGAGATTAAAGTCAGTTAAAGCAGTTGATTTCCATTTGTCACAAATAGTTTAATTCCCGTGCGTTGAAAGAAACCAAATAAAATTGAGATTCTTAAAAAGAAAAATTGACTCTAACTTATCTAGAATATATATTTATTCTGGTAGGGTGTCATTCATTGACAGACGCAAATATGAAACAAGCTTCTGTTAATTAATTATGTTTTGACTTCTCTTCTATTTTTTCTGTTTTATCAGTATTTTTTTCTTTGTTTTGAACTTTCATATTTTTTTTAATTACATGTTTTAACTTTCGTTTGGTTTAGTTGGTTAAAATTGTTGTCGAACGTTATAATCGGAAGAAATAATAATAGCAAGCAAATCATTTATCATTATGAATATCCTAGTCTAACACCCTAATGATGGTACTGTTAATCTTAATTAAATTATTATTATTTAAAACTTGAATCTTATAACTTGAGAAGACACCCAAATTGCGTAGTTTACAACACATCCATTTCCATGAAGTCATAAAAAGCGACCCTCAAACCGCAGAAATCAGGCTCAGATATTTAAAGAATCTCATAAGTCTTCAACCCAAAAAAAAAAATATATAGAGTTGTGAGTAGTTTTTTCATTAATATAGTAAGTATGATAAATAATATTGACAATTTAATTCCATAGGCACGATATATAAATCCGGAGAAATTACCATAAACAAACCTTTCTTATTAATTTTAACAAATTATTCCAGCACACATATATATATAGTTATTTGTCTATTAACTAATAATTAATTTATGATTATTGCATAATGAATATTACCGAGATTTATCTCTCCTCCTTCCTTCATATTTGCCATAATCTCTCTCTCTCTCCAAACACACACAAAAACACTGTTTCAATGAAGCTTCAAGCTTCAGACCTCCCCTTCTCCAAATCCTCACAAACGCGAAGAAAATCTCCCAAACTCATCCCACTAATCGCTCTCACTTTCCTCCTCACAATCCTCCCAATTTACTACCCCTTATATCGCACCAAACCATCGCAGCTCCGATACCAGCACGATCCGAATGCGATCGACTCAGCCTCTCCTCCCAATCCTTCATGCGATAACTCAACTTCAGAACAAAACGGCGTGATAAGATCGGCGGAAGAGCAGAATTGCGACTTGTTTGAGGGTGAATGGATTCCGAATCCCGACGGGCCGTACTATACGAACGAGACGTGCGGCGCGATTCAGGAGCATCAGAATTGCATGAAATTCGGGCGGCCCGATACGGGGTATTTGAAATGGAGGTGGAAGCCCGACGGCTGCGAGCTGCCCATCTTCGATCCGAGCAAGTTTCTGGAGATGGTGAGGGGGAAATCCATCGTTTTTGTGGGTGACTCCGTCGCCAGGAATCATATGCAGTCTTTGATTTGCCTCTTGTCTAGGGTAAGTCTCCTTCTCGCTATCTTCTAAAATTTCATCATTAATTTAGCTAGCTAATTGCAATTACTTAGTTTGAAGTTAAATTACTGTGGCTGTTGACATATTTTCTGCCAAGATTATTGATTGCAAACGTCTATTTATGCCAGATTTTTTATTTTCAAGAGAATTAAGTGTTACAAAAGCTCAAACTCTTCCCTAATATTTCACAAAATGCAATTACTTATAGCAAAGTTATACAAGTAATCTTATAGATAAGATCAACGATAACGTTAATTAGAAAACCTGTTTGAGTAAATAATTACTCAATCCTTTCAAATTATTTGATCCGGGTTGTTATTTTAAGGTATTTTAATTATATAGTCTAGTTTCTATATTTTGTATTATTTTTTATGGTAATTATTTACAAATATACCATTGAATAAATTTGGAAAATGAGAATATTAAATGTAATATTATAAAAACTTAATTAATGCTTTAAATATTAAATATTTTTTATAATTGTATAAGATTAAATTAAATGAGAATATTAAATGTAATATTATAAAAAATTAATTAATGCTTTAAATATTAAATATTTTTGGATCATATATAATCAGAACTGATAGAGTATAATTGAAGGCCGGCATTGATGAATTTTTTTTTATATAAGATTTATGAAAATAGTTTGAATTGAGTGTGATTGGTAAGAAGATAAGCAGCCAAAGTTGGAAGAAATAATGAAATTGTAGGGAAATAAGGAAAATTTAAATATTTCGATTCTGTAATGATCGTGAGAGGTGATGGTTGAAATAAATACAGTGGTTTATAGTAGTTTTGTTAAATTTATTTTTTCAACGCCGGATCACCACCTACTACAGAATCCATGAGCGCTGTAAATCCAACTTAATTTTAATTTCACCATATTTTCTCAAACTTTTCTTACACATTCATATATAGTTATAGATCCGGTTGTATTAAATGAAAATATACTCCCTCGGTCCCGAAATAATTATCTTGTTTTCCTTTTTCGTTCGTCCCAAACAATTGTCTTCTTTCCTAAAATGAAAAGTTAATATATACCTACTAATAAATTAAATATTAATTTTTTCTATCTCTACTTGCATTGGTATCTGTGTCATTTCCAAACTAGACAATTATTTTGGAATGGAGGTAGTATTTACAATTCTCATATGTTCCAATCAATAGTCCAAATTAGAAGATGTTCCAATCAATCGATAGACTTAGTAATTCATGCCAATTCAAGTAAGGGAAGGTCTCAGGTTAGACACGCCTAAATGGTTTAAGCGGGTTTTATCCATTAACCAAAGTTAAATCCATCTAATATACTCTAATTGGGAACTAATAAACCCTATTTGGGATTGGTGAACCCATTTGAATATGAATAAAACCTGCATAAATCGTTTAGGCGTGCCTAACACAAATTTTTACCTTCAAGTAATTATTGTGGTCCAAAAACTATAGTAATTCATAGTCATACCTTATTGCTTTCTCTTCCCCTCAATTTATACATATAAACTGGAAAATACCTATCTTCATCATCTTTATTTAAGCAATTATTCAAATTAACCTAGTACGTACATTACTTATTATGAGTTCAAAGTTAGAAAGATAATTTAATTATTGATTCAGTACTTAAAAGTTGGATATGAAAAATCATAAAATTCTCAATCAAAACCTGATATTAAAATAAATTAAGGATTTTATAATATTTCGGATTATGGATAGAGATTTTTATAGATCTTTCAAATATTAAATTAAGAATTTATTTTTTGAATTACGCGGGTTTTTTGAAAAATGTAGGTTGCGGAGCCCCTGGATGCCTCAAAGCCAACAGACGAGAACAGGCTCTACCAATACACACACTACAACTTCAACATCTCCATCATCTCCTCTCCTTATCTAGTTCACACCCATAAATCCGATCCCAACGACTTCTCCCGCCCCTACCATCTCTACCTCGACGAGTTCGATCTGACGTGGACGTCGAAACTCCAAGAATCCGACTACCTCATCATCTCCGCCGGCCAGTGGTTCTTCCGCCCCTCCTATTTCTACCTCAACCGCACCCTCGTCGGCTGCCTCTACTGCTCCGAGCCCAACGTCACCCATCTCCCCTCATCCTTCAGCTACCGCCGGGCATACCAGACGGCGTTCCGGGCGATCAACGCCTTCAGAGGCGTGACGTTCGTGAGGACGTACGCGCCGTCGCATTTCGAGGGCGGGCCGTGGGACAAGGGCGGCGACTGCACGCGGAGGAGGCCGTTCAGGAGGAATGAGACGGCTATGGAGGATTACGCTTTGGAGATGTATAAGATTCAGCTGGAGGAGGTGAGGAATGCGCAGGAAGCGGGGGAGGGGAGTGGGGGGAAGATGGTGAGGCTGTTTGATGCGACGAAGGCGATGATGCTGCGGCCGGACGGGCATCCCAGTAAGTATGGGCGGCCGGCGGGGGTTAATCAGACATTTCCCAATGACTGCGTGCATTGGTGCTTGCCCGGCCCCATTGACTCGTGGAATGATTTCTTGCAACAACTGTTGATGAGGGAATTGAAGGGCTATTATAGTAAATTACGTTGGCCTTAATTTAATGGAATAATAATACTCCCTATCTCCCATCAAAGTAGTCTTATTTTTTTGTTTGTCTCATAGAATTGTCCTATTTTTCTAAAATGACAACGTTTTTCGTACTCACCAATAAAATATTAATTATACTACACATAACCCTTAATTTTCGTGACGAAAAGAAATGAGACTACTTCATCGGGATAGAGGGAGTAATTGTTTTCTCTTTTTATATATTTTCTAAACTCCCCATAAAAGGAGAATATGCAAATGATCATTCAAATACGGAAAATAATTTTTCAACTTAAGATCTAAATTATCATAAAATTAAGAATCTAGCACTCTCTCTATATTGAGGTCCTAGATTGAGAACTCTATAATTTTTTGAATCAGAATTGAGAGTTCTATAATTTTTTGAATTCTGAATTGATAATCTTTTAAATTTTCTATGTCCTAAAAAATCATCTTCTATTTTTTAGATTATGGCTTGATAATAATCTTTTGGAGAATCATCAATTCAGGATCCAAAAGATAGTTTAATTATCATTTAGGACCCGAAAAATGATTTCTCAATCAAGAACCTAAAATATCAAACAATTATCAATCCAGAATTGCATGATCTTTTGGATCCTGAATTGAGAATTTTTTTTTAATCTTTCAGGTCCTGAATTGCCGGATATTGAGGTCCTACATTGAGAATTGTATGATCTTTCGGATCCTGAATTGAATTTTTTTTTAATCTTTCACGTCCTAAATTAAGAATTAATCTTCAAGTCTTATATCAATAATTAAACTATCTTTCGGATTCTGAATTTACAATTCTCCTAATCTTTTAATCAATATTGAAACATATCAAAGTAAACCCAACACACATAAGTTGTAGGCCTACAAAATTATAAAACATAGGAATTAACAAAAAGCCTAAAATCTTGTCACCGTTACTAAGGGCCCACTCTCCAATTTAATTCTTGCAGGCCCAAATTATTATTTATCCCTCAAACGAACCGATTAAGCCCATCAATAAGAATTAAAAATAAATAAAAAACCGACGATAATGGAGAAGAACGATATTATTGAGCTTTCTGATTTCAATGTTTTTGTCCACATAGTAGTTCACCTAATAATTTTAATGTGACACTACCTTTCAGTTTTTATTTTTTATTAGTGATAGTTTTCTGCAATGAAATGACATGAATTATATATATAACGTTTTTTGCATTAGTTTTTACGCAAACCTAATATTTTATAACATTCTTATCAAAATATGTATGTGTATTTGTATTTTAAATAAATTTTAGCATTACAGTTAATATAAAATAAAACAGAATGTAGTCAATGGAGCAAGTGGAGAACGGACCCACTTTCCAAACTTAATTCTTTTAATTTAATACATCTGTGTCTTGAATATTAAAAATAAAATTGTGTTAATTACAACATTTTCTAAAACGAGTACTTCACATCGCATGTGGACACTTCACTTGCATAATTACAACATTTTAATACTGACAAATTTGATTTCTTTCGAGATTTTCCAGTATTGAAGATTCTATATTAAGATTTCTAAAAAAAAAAATATTTATTGGGATCAATCTTTTTTATATATTTTAAGCTTTAAAGAAAAATTAAAGTCGTCTAATTAAATAGATATATGCATGCATACATTTATAATATGTGGACATGATCCTATAAGATGTAAAATGTATATGATAAAATAAATTCATTAATTTGAGACTATTAGCGCTAAACAATCAGATTTCATGATAAGATTATGATCTATTAAACTAATTTTCCTGAGGGGGACTACATAACTACTCCCTCCGTCCCGGCTGAATTGTCCCAGTGACTTTGGGCACAATAACCAAGGAGTGTGAGTGTAAAGTAAGTTGAGTGGAATTAATATTTTATTGTTGAGTGTGAAAAAGTTGTCCTTTTAAGTAATGAGACAATTGAGGTGGGACAGACGAAAAAGGAAAGTGGGACAATTGAGATGGGACGGAGGGAGTAATTTTTATCGATAGATGGAACATCATACCAATCGAAATTAATAATGTACACTTCATAAAATCATTCTTCTTTTTTTTTTTTTTGTCATTTAATTTGAATTGCTAAATCAATCAACATTATCCCTTATATTAGTCTTAATTATGCTAGAAAAAGTCATTTTGTTCAATCATTCATAACCCAAAACAATATAACATGCAAAATGAATAGTCATATAATAATTGTATATTATATTTAACATAAATACTCGGGCGACATTATTTTAAAATTGTATTTCGTACCCTCAAAATGGTTACCAAAATCTAAATAATTGTAAATTTTCTTGAAATTATAAGAATAAAAAAGAACATAAATTACTTCTGATAAACATAAAAAGATAAATGATTGTTGTAAGAAAATATGTTTTTTTTTCATCATCATAATGTCCAGTTTTGAGTTTTATTACAATACTTTATTGGAATTTGTATTCTACATGATTTTCACCTGAATCGCTTTATATTATATATAAATATATAGGGTTTGGATTCTGTACTAAAAAATTATTTATGCTAAATGTTAATAATATTTGATTAGTTAGTATATTATGTTTGTTTAATTATTATGTTATGATTTATTGAACTGGATAACCACAAATATTAAAACAAATAACTATCAATCTAAAAAATTCAATCTTGTTACCAAAATCAAGAGTCTAGAATTTATTCCTATTTGACATATTCTTACGTATACATATACTATATATATATATAGAGAGGAGGGATCATGTAAAAAAAAAAAATCTCAATGTGAGAAAAAAGAATGAATCATGTCCATCATATCTAAAAAAATTAATGATTGATATTGAATCAAGCAACAATTAAAATGCAATCAAGCAATAAAATAATCAAGCAACAACTAAAGCACAATCAAGCAATATTGCAGTCAAGCAACGACCTGAATACAATCAAGCAATGCCGTGAATGTAATCAAGCATCTTTCTCACTTTCTCACGTTAAGAGTTTTCTCACTGGATCCGCTCCCTATATATATATATACAGAGGCGTAGGCACATTGGGGCTTGGGGGGGCTTTAGCCCCCCCCAAAGCAAAAAATTACCTTAATTATATATAGGTAGATATAGGTTATTTGATTTTATTTTAGAGTTAGCCCCCAACCATTTTGGAATTTTGAAAATTTGTGGCTGGATTGTTGTTGTAAGACATGAGAGGAAAAAAGATGAGCAGTTTTTTCGTGGACATGATGAATCCACGAGTTCTTTGAACCGAGGTAATTTTCTTGAATTGGTGGATTATACTAGTAAATTAAATGATGAGATTTCAAGTGTTTTATGTGCGAATGCTCCTGGCAATAATCAAATGACTGCTCCAGAAATTCAAAAAGACTTGTCACATGCTTGTGCTTCAGAGATAACACTTGCTATAGTTGATGAAATTGGAGATAGAGTTTTTACTCTTTTAGTTGATGAGGCTAGAGATATTTCAATGAAAGAGCAAATGGGAGTTGTTTTGAGATATGTGAATAAAGAGGGGTGTGTAGTTGAGCGATTTCTTGCTTTGGTGCATGTCACTGACACTCGTTCTCAGTCTTTGAAAGAAGCTATTGATGCTTTGTTTGCAAAACATGGTTTGTCAATTTCTAAATTGCGAGGTCAAGGAAGAAAATATACCACGGCGTGGTCATAGAAGGATGGGAGCACAACTCATCACTAATTCTCATTACTATCGTGTAGAGATTTTTAATGAGGTATTATTTTCTTTTTATGACTTATAAGTGTTTTAATTTATGTTTTCAAATAATATTTTGTTTTATGTAGAATTAATATCTTACCATGAATGCAATGCAGATTGTTGATCTAATAACGCAAGAGATGAACAATCGTTTTTCAGAAGCTAGCACCGAACTGCTAAGCTGCTTAGCATGCCTTGATCCTAGGAACTCTTTCTCTCAATTCAATGCTGATAAACTCTTGTATTTTGCTTCTTTATACCCGGAGGACTTCTCTCCAAGCGATTGTTTATATCTTCCACAGCAACTCAGTAACTTTATTGCTAACATCCGGTGTGATCCACAGTTTTCTTCGATTAGCAACTTGGGAAGCTTTGCTCAAAAAATGGTTGAAACAGGTAAACATATGGTTTTTCCATTGATTTACCATATTATTGAGTTGGCGTTGGTTTTACCCGTAGCCACAGCTTCAGTTGAGAGGACATTTTCTGCTATGAAAATCATCAAGACTTATTTGCGCAATCGAATTGGGGATGAGTGGATGAACGACAGTTTAGTGGTTTATATTGAGAAGGAGATAATTTCAAGAATTGAAAATGAACCAATTTTACAACGTTTTCAGTCCATGCGTACCCGTCGGTTTCAATTGCCAGCACTTTCTTAATAATGGTATAATATTTATCTTTTAGATCAATTTTATTGTATTTAAACGCATTTTAGTTATGAAGTGTTTATACATTATCATTAATATGATTTACTTTTATTAAGTTTTGCTTGATTGAGTGAGTTTTTTTTTCGTTAAAGTTCAATGGAGCCCCCCCCGGGCGAAAATCCTGGATCCGCCACTGTATATATATATATATAACCATAAAATCAGTCTCTTGTAAAATATATTATTCGAATCTCTTCATCCAAGTCTCCACCTTTCCCCACACCTGCTCTGCAACTGCAGCTGCAGGCTGCAGCTCTCGAAATCCATGGAGCTGCCCCTGCCCGTAAATACAAACAAGAAAAACCTAGCCATATTACTATCCATCACGCTAATCCTCATCACCCTAATCCGCCTCAACTATCCGCTGCTGAAGGATAACTCATCCCGCTACAAAAGCTCCGCCGGAATCCGGCATTCCTTCAACGCAGCAGACGATATAAAGATCAGCGACAGCCAAGAGAAATGCGATATCTTCACGGGCGAATGGGTCCCGGATCCGGGCGCGCCGTATTACACGAACCGGACTTGCTGGGCGATCCACGAGCACCAAAACTGCATGAAATACGGGCGGCCCGACACCCAGTTCATGAAGTGGAGGTGGAAGCCCGACGGGTGCGACCTGCCGGCTTTCAACCCGTTTCAGTTCCTGGATATAGCCCGGGATAAGTCTATGGCTTTTGTTGGCGACTCTGTTGGCCGGAACCAGATGCAGTCCATGATTTGCCTCTTGTCCAGGGTCAGTTTTTTCTTTCCTTTCCTTTCCATTTTTATTTTATTTTTTTTGTTTCATTTCTTATTTTTCAGTGTTATCTTTTATGGTGTTTATGATTCACGTTGCAAGAGAAGAAAGGTATCTCCTCTTTAATCAACACCTAGAATTGAAGCTAAAATAACAGTCGTTTTAACATGAAAAAACAGAGTCTGTTTGAGCAATTTTTAAATAGGAAAAATGATGAATAATATGCTTAAAGTATAAGTCAACTATTAAAAATATATTCCATTATTTATTGTCACTGAAGTATTCTTTAACGTTTCATTTTGTCAATTAAAAATATCTTCAATGATTAACAATGTTAAAATTTTGATGAAATTAACATATAATTTATCAAGATTTTTACACAATATTGGGTGTTTTTAATTGACATAATTAAACATTAGGTTATAATTTAGTGGCATGATAAATTTTATGGTGTTTTTCATAATGAAGAATAGTTTTAATCGACAAAATGAAAGATTTTCCATTTTTAAATACATTAAAGTATTTTATATAGTTTTTCCATTTTTAAATACTATTTTTTTTCTTGATTTAAATTGGTTGACTTAATTTATTGATGTGTGTGTGGATCGAGTCGTTCTCGTTCACTGCATTAATTGCTAATTGAAAAAGGAATCAAGAAATGGATTAGTTCACCAAAGCTGGCTAGTTTTTTCAAACCCCCAAGAATTAGGTAAATTGTGGCAGAGAATTATTTATTTTATATAACGGTTCATTGACTAGACGTAACACAAATAAGTTTGCTTTTTGTGAGTGAATAAAAATGAGAATGATTCTTTTTCAAAAAAAAAAAAAAAATGAGAATGATTGAAGTGGATATATATATATGATATATGCATTAGATAAGATGATAAAATAGGAATGATGGGTGTGGGAAGTGAGAGCCATGCATCGTGAGACACTTCTTGTTTGTTTTCTTCCATCTAAAGCAAAGTCTACTCAATAATATTATTTTCAAGATTTACATCATTATTATTATTATTATTATTATTATTATTATTATAATTTTTAATTTTTTTTAAACAAAAAGTTTTGATGTCTTTCCCTCTTCTCTTTATATTATGAAAATTAATACTTCCCTTCAAATCTTGGGAACCACCACAAAAGGTGAATTATTGAATAATTATACAGGCTGGATTAGTTTTGGACATTTTCATTTTATTCCTTGATGAACAGACTTTTTATAAAACTTCAAGAAATGCTTAATACATATCCGTTGCCAATTCTGTCCAAAATTATATAACCACTTGTTCAACCCCAGACAAAATAGTAGTATATCTTTCCACCTTGATTTTTGATATACCATATTTATTATTTTTATTTTTCTATAAAAAATAAATAATATGATACAACTTGACAGTCTAAAATTCACCATCCACGAAAATGAATGGGAGATAAAATGGTTTGGTTGTGTTGATATCATGAATTTGAATATATAAAAATATTAAAAAGGGGGGAGAGAAGAAGATGACAAAGCAAAGGGAATCAAATTCTTTTTGATAACGTGAGGGTCTGGACAATTGCAAGATCTAGAAACCATAATTGCTATGCTTAGCACTCTGAAATTCTTGCAATATAGTATATGAAACCCATTATAAAAGCTATATTGCATTTAATCATAGCTTATTACATATTAACTATATTGCCAACTTCTATTTAAAGCCTATTAGCTAATTCCATTCACTTTTACCTTCAATTTATTGTAATGTCATTTAATATGCGTTCTGAATCAACTTTACTATTTTTTAAAAAAAATTTCTTTGTGTTTGTAGTCGTGCATATGTATGTATTTTTTATAATTGAGATTTGGAATTCCAATATTTATAGAATCAAGAATTTGTGCAGAGTTCCAATGGTTTAGCAAAAGTGGAACAGTTCATGTGCAATGGCATGTGCTCTAATTGTCACCAAGTTTGTTCCCACATACATGTTATAATTCGTTTTAATAATGATACATTCTCTTGACCCGCATGCTTATATTCCTCTTATTTTACATGATTTTTTTTGAGATAATTTACATAAATCATTATAGGGCGGGTATATTCGAAGGTGTCTTACAATTATGGTTTTGTGAGATATTCTAATATTTTTTTAAAACTAAATGCATTCCATTTGAAATACTATCAAGATTGGAATTAGCGCATTTTATTTGGAATTAGCACTCCATCGGAATTCAGTGCATTCCTATCTGAATTGACTGATTTCGATCAAAATGCACTTAGGATAAAACTTAATCAATTGATATATTAGGCACACTTAAATGATTTAGGCTGATTTTATCTATTGACTCAAGCCAAATCTATCTAATATACTCTAACCGAGGATTAATAAACCCTATTTGGGAGGGAATGTCTCAGGTTAGACACGCCTAAACGGTTTAGGTGAGTTTTATCCACTAATTTAAGCCAAATCCATCTAATATACCCTCATTGGAAATTAATAAACCCTATTTGGGATAGGTGAACCCATTTGGGTATGGATAAAACCCGTCTAAACGTTTAGATGTGCCTAACGCAAGTTTTTGACTATTTAGGATGGATGAACCCATTTAAATATGCATAAAACCCGCCTAAACCGTTTATGCGTGCCTAACGCAAGTTTTTGCGTATTTATATTAGCTTTCAACTTCCATAAGTGTACTTTCAATTAGGAAAGCATAGCTAAGATTTTGCAGATTTCTTGTTTGAATTAGGAATGTGCATGTTAAATAATGAATTTAACATATCTACATATTTTTCCAGCCGAATAAATATTGAATAATTTGATTTTTTTTTTTTGTGTGTGTGTTTAATTTATATTAATAAGATTGTGTGAGACAAATTTTCAGGTAGAATACCCGGTCGACGACTCTGCAACATCCGATGAGCTGTTCAAACGGTGGAGATACGTGAATTACAATTTTACCCTCGCATATTTCACGAGTCCATTTTTAGTAAGATCCGAAGAGCGAGACCCCCAAGGCCCGACCCGCACCGGTCTCTTCAACCTCTACCTCGACGAGGCCGACGAGTCGTGGGCGAGTCACATCGACGAGTTCGACTACGTCATCATCAACGCCGGCCACTGGTTCACCCGCACCGCCGTCTACTACGAGAAACAACGCATCGTCGGCTGCCACTACTGCCAACTCCCCAACATCACCAGCCTCGCCATGACCCACGGCTACCGCCGCGCCTTCCGGACCGCGTTCAGGGCCATCAACGGCCGGACCAACTTCCGCGGCGTGACGTTCCTCCGCACGTTCGCGCCGTCGCACTTCGAGGGAGGGCTGTGGAACGAGGGGGGAAACTGCGTGCGGCGGCGGCCGTTCCGGAGCAACGAGACTATTCTGGAAGGGATGAATTTGAATTTCTACATGACTGAGTTGGAGGAGTTCAGGGTTGCGGAGAGAGAGGGGAGGAAGAAATGGCGGGTGCTGGATACGACGCAGGCGATGCTGCTCCGGCCGGATGGGCACCCGAGTAGGTACGGGCATTGGCCGGCGGAGAATGTGACTCTGTATAACGACTGCGTGCATTGGTGTTTGCCTGGGCCCATTGATTCTTGGGCGGATGCTCTGCAGCATATGATCAAGATGGAGGCCAGAAAGAATTTTAAGGAGAGGCTTTCCCAAGTCCAGCGTCAGAAGAAAATGCAGTGAAACTCAAAACTCTCTCTCTCTAGTCTCTGACCTCTTCTATTTTGTGAAATATTGATTCAAATCTGCAAAAGCATACATGATTATATTGGAAACTATACCTGCAAAATCAAATACAATCAAGGGTAATATATTTATCTTGAAAATGAAATCAATAGCAAATGAAAACCATCGTTACAAAATTTCTAATGGAAAAATGTAGCTCAAACTTAAATCTAACCTGCTTCACTGCAAGTTGTTCTATTAACCCGTGAAGCTGTTTATCCAATGCTTTCTTCATGCGAAGATCATCAATTATGTCCAACTGGTCTTGTTGAGACAAGTCTTAAAATCTTGAAGTTAATAATGCACAAAATTTTACTTAATATTGCAACTTATCGGAGTGTCCCTTTACATAGTTATGCAACAAAAGGGTGTTTCTGGATCTGGAAATAATACTAACTTTATAAAAAACCACAAACATTATCTAGCATTAGTAGAAATAAGATTTTGCAGGTGCATTATGATCATGTAATAAGCTCTTAGTTCTTGGGAGTACTCATAAAACCAGTAGCTCCTCTGTCATCGATATGTCGCTATTATTACCCAAATCCAAATATCCATGGATTCTTTCAATCCAGAAATTAAAATGTTTATTACATGGCATAATTAAGACACTATTATTACATACACTACACAGCATCTGATTATTTAAGTACCTGGAGTTGGTTTCTTCAATTCTTGGACAATCTCTTCTATTGCAGCCTACAAAAGTATCAAGAATCAGCGATATATATAAATTAAATAGGTATAAAAGGCAGATGTCCCTGTTACAGACCAAATCCTATTTCTTGCTATTCAACTTCTCCATCAATGCAGATTAATTGGCAGCTACTTTTTATCTCCATCAATGGTTGGCATCCACAGAACCTTTTGCTCTTTGCAATTCTTCAATCAGATTCTGCTCATTTCCTGCGAAGAATACTTTGTTAGGCACGCTATTTATCATGTCATACAACAAAAAGTGAGCGATGAAAGGAACCATGAGTTTTGCAAACTGATCGGTAATAGCTTCTTGATACTCTGCAAGCATGCTGTGCCTGCGTTGACTAACAATCAATGCTCTACATTCACAACCTTCAACATCACGTAAAACATATATACCACCTTCCCACAAAATTGTAATATCAAGGCCAACTTCCATAGTAAGAAACAAATTCATAAATCAGTTTCGAGTTCTTGTTCTATTCTATTCGGGAAAAAAAAAATGAAAAATTGCTTAATGCAGTATGCTTCACTTGTAAATCTCAGCTTAATGCTCGCTTCTGCTGATTTCGACTGCAATATAAGCATACACTAAAATTCCAGATTCTCAACCGCCCCGTGCTTTCTAATTGTCATCACACGCCCGCAGTAACGATTTTACCTACTCCAAAATTTTATATATAAATATTCAAGGCCCGCCTTATAATTTCGGGGCTCGATGCGATGAGTATAAATGATATCCTATTTTACTATTATATTTATAAATGAAAAACTAATAAAATATAATATAAATATAAAATATAGCTCATATAATCTTTAGTTACAAATTGGTCAAAAACTATAAATTGCAAAAAAATGTAATGTTTTTTTACTTTAAAATCATGTAAGTTTTGATTATATTCATTAATTGACAAATCTTAAATAAAATAAAAAAACAAAATGCATACCTATCATTTACAGATATCCTTATAATTCTCTTTTATTTTTTAACAAGAATCGCCACTAAGAATTTCACAATCTATTTGTTATAAAATAACTAACAATCTATTAGATCATCTTTTCAATTCAAGAACATTTTTTCTAAATTCTTTTAAATATACTAATCACATTTTTAAATCATAAAATAACTAATATAATATTGTGAAAAATAGTATTTTGATATCTTATCATTTATTTTATTTGAACTTTTAAACTTATATAAGACAAAATATAAATTTAAGTCATCTATTGTTTTGTTTTAATTAAGTTAAAGAAGAATTTATTTATTTTGGGATTAATGTAATTTTGTAAATTCAATACTAAAATAAATAAATAATATATTAATAGTAAAAATCCTATAAAAATGGTGCCCTAACAGTTTTGGGGTCCGGGTGCGGTGGGCCTCTCGCACAGTCTCAGGGCCGGCCATATATATATATATATATATATATATATATATATAGGGTAGTGATCAGGTGAGAATAGGAGTTACTATGAGAAATAAGAATAGATCTCGCGCGTCTATCTCATCAAATCGACGAACAGGATTCATTCTCAGCAAATTGAAAAACGCGGCATTTTTGCCCCAATATCCTGCAGTTTTAGCCTTTAAAGGCTAAAACTGTAAAAATACTCAAACACAAACAGCAACCTGCATTTTAAGCCCGATTTACTTCATTTTTAGCCCGATTTACTTCATTTTTACATAAATACGAATTAAAAATCCTATAAAAATGGTGTCCTAACAATTTTGGGGTCCGGGTGCGGTGGACCTCTCGTACAGTCTCAGGGCCGGCCATATATATATATATATATAGGGTAGTGACTAGGTGAGAATAGGAGTTACTATGAGAAATAAGAATAGATCTCACGCGTCCATCTCATCAAATTGACGAACATGATTCATTCTCAGCAAATTGAAAAATGCGGCATTTTTGCCCCAATATCCTGCAGTTTTAGCCTTTAAAGGCTAAAACTGTAAAAATACTCAAACACAAACAACAACCTGCATTTTAAGCCCGATTTACTTCATTTTTACATAAATACGAATTAAAAAAAAATTAAACATCTTCTTCTTCAAAACAGCAACACGAGCATAGTCCCTATAAAACTCAATACCATCATCAACAATTCTAAAAACTCTGCCCTTAAAATGCTTCCTCTCATCACCACACTTTGGAATAAATGAACCTGTAAGATACAAAAATGCATAAATTTAACACTAAAGATGCACAATATAAAAGTAAAAATGAACGTCGATCTGAATAAAATAAATTTTTTAAAACTATATTCATGCATAATTAACAAAGTCGAGACCGAACACGAATGCAAAATCCAGAAATAAAGAAAAAAATCTGATCGATAGAAGAAATATAAATCAAATCGAACGAAGAAGGAAGAAGAAGAAATCAAATCGCACGAAGAAAGGAATAAATGAACCTGTAAGATACAAAAATGCACAAAGTTAACACTAAAGATGCACAATATAATAGGAAAAATGAACGTCAATCTGAATAAAACAAATTTTTTTAAACTATATTCATTCACAATTAACAAAGTCGAGACCGAACACGAATGCGAAATCCAGAAACAAAGAAAAAAATCTGATCAACAGAATAAATATAAATCAAATCGAACGAAGAAGGAAGAAGAAATCAAATCGCGCGAAGAAAGGAATAAAAAATATGATGAGATACTATTTCAGATTTAAAAAAAAGCTATAATTACAAAAATAACCTTAATTTTGCAAAACTGCAGGATAATCGAGAAAAACTGCACATGGAATGAAATAGATCATGAGCGTTGAAATCACAAAATCAAAGGCTGAGATTTATTCTCATTTCTCATACTAAAAACTATTCTCATATGATCACTTCTCTCTCTTTCTCTCTCTCTCTCTCTATATATATATATAAAGGGCAGAGCTAGTGGTGGCCATCCTGAACCGGAACCGGCTGAACCGGCCCGGAACCGGCCTGCCGGTTCCACGGTTCGGAACCGGAACCGTAACCGGTTGTAGCCGGGCCGGTTCAGGTTCCATGTTTTAACCGGAACCTGAACCGGCGGTTCCGAACCGTGGAACCGGGCAAAATAAAAAAAAAAATAGGCGTGAACCGGCGGTTCCGGTTCGGAACCGGCGGCTCTAACGGCTAAAAACGGCTAGTTTTTTGAAAATAGCCAATGGGACGTTGACACGTGTCCTCGAACCGCCGGTTCGGCGGTTCTGAACCGGAACCGGCGGTTCGGACGATTTTTTTTTCTTTCAATTTTTTACTATAAATACCCCCCTTTCCCTCAACATTTTCACACTTCAATCTCAATTCTCTCATTCAATTCTCTAAATTCTCTCAATTCTCTCATTCAATTCTCTCAATTCTCTCAATTACTCTCAATTATTCTCAATTACTTTCAATTACTTTCAATTACTTTCTTTTTAAAATACTTCTTTCAATTTCTCTTTCAAATTTCCATCCCAAATCCATTCTCTCAAATTCCAATTATGTCTTCAAGCCGTGGTGGTCGTGGTGTTGGTGGTGCCGACAATAGGGGCAAGTCCATAGCTAGAGATGATACTACTAGAGGTCCACCTCGTCAACGTCGCCGTGGTGTGAATATTGAAAGCTCTCCTCAATCTCAATACGATGATAACATCACTTTGTCATTGAGTAGTGATGAAGATCTTCGTGAAACTCAAGTACGAGCTGATGAGGAGTATGCCCGACAATTGCAACAACATGAAATGCGATTTCGTGAGGCATTGGAAAATGAAGGCAACGAAGATGTTCCACCCCCCGAGGCCGAGGTAAATGAAGAAGATGATGATTTCGATTCAAACAAGAGTCCAAAAGCTTTGAAATCCGATCTTTTCACAAAGCACTTCCGAAAAATTCGTGCAAAGGAGCAAAAGAAAGGTACGTGGTGTTTTAAATTCTTATACTCATTTTAAATTTTATTTCAAATTCTTATACTTATTTTAAATTTTAATTATGATATCTAACTAGAAAAATATAAAATTATAGGTGCTCCCGAACAATTTGATCTATATTGCAATTATTGCCTAAGAGCTACAAATTCGCCGCCGGTGGTGGATATGGAACATATCAACGCCACCTAAAGGTGAAGCATCCCATGGAGTTTGGCTTGGCTAAGGGTCAAACTCAATTAAACCAAGGTGCATTTTCTTCCCCCCAAGGTACGTCTTCCTCTTCCTCTCTTCATAAATATGATCCGATAGAATGTAGGGATTCATTATCGTCATGGGTTTGTGTAAAGAGTTTAGCTTTTAAATTATTAGATGATCTCCAATTTGAAAAATATATAAATCCGGTCCAACCTCTTCAAAAAAGAATTCCACGCACAACTATGGTGCGTTCAATAAGAAATAGAGTTAGACAATATAGATTGACTTTACGCGATCAATTTAATAAATTAGATCATAGGGTTTCTATTTGCTCCGATATTTGGGATGATTGTAGATCCGAACATCATTATTTAGGTGTAACCGTTCATTGGATAGATTCCTCTTGGAATGTAAATAAAAGAATAATTGCATACCGAAAATTTGATGATCCTCATACGGCATCAAATATAGCACGTTTATTAATTAAAATAGCTCACCAATTTAAAATAAACGACAAAATATTTTCTATTGGTTTTGATAATGCAAGCAACAACACCGCATCAATAAGGGAGCTTATTTTGGAGTGCAATCCGGTCCTCGGAGGTAAGTTTTTCCATTGTCGTTGTATTACTCATATTCTTAATTTAGCCGTTCAAGATGGTATGAAACTTTATACTCATTCAATCCAACCTATTAGGGCTGCAATTTTAGCCATACATGGTCATAAAAAAATTGCAAAAAAATGGGCTTCTTTTTGTACTGCTCATGGAGTCCGAGCAAAACGTTTTCCAACCGATATTACTCATAGGTGGAATGCCACCTATGAAATGCTTAATGCAACTTTTAAATATAAAGAATTATTAGTACAATTTTTTAGAAGTGATGATTATGGTGTTAGTTTGCATTTATCTCATTGGGATGCATGTACATCTTTGCATGAATTGTTAAAATCTTTTTCTAACGCAACTAAAGTTTTATCCGGTGTCTATTATCCGACTAGTCCTAAAGTTTTATATCATTGTTGTTATATTGCTTGTCAATTTAATCAATGTAGTTTTATACCCGAATTAAGGCATATAATATTTGATATGGTTACTAAATGGTTAAAATATTTTAGGAGATCCCTCCGTTTTTTTAATTGCTAAAGTATTTGATCCTAGCATGAAACTAGAAGGTGTTTATTCTTTTCTTGATACATATTATACCGCTCTATCAACCTTAGCATTTATAGGGCCCGACGAAATTATCCCTTTAGAAAGTTTGAACCTCCCCTCCGTCGATGTAGTTAAAGCCCAACTTAGTGCCACATTACGTGAAGCTTTCGATTCATTTTGTACCACTTATAGCCACTTAGTTCAAATTAGATCTACCTCTAGGACAACTACTTCCGGCCAAACTAGTGCTAACCCCTTGTTAGCTAGAATTCATAATATTATGTCTCAAAACCGCCTGTCTAGTTCGCAACAAAGCGAACTAGATGTTTATTTGGCGGAAATGTATGTTGGTGGTGATTGTTTGCAGGTTCAAGATGAAGAAGATGAGAACGCTCCAGCCGAGGTTGATATTCTACTATGTTGGTCAAGGCGACAACAACAATACCCAATCCTAAGTACGATGGTGAAGGAGTTCTTAGCCATCCCCGCATCAACGGTTGCCGTGGAACAAGCATTTAGCTCGGGTGGCTATATGTTGGATGAAAGAAGGTCCAACTTGACACCGGCCAATTTGGAAGCACAAGTTATACTTAAAGATTGGAAAGATGCCGAAGATCGACAACAACAACCGGATTGGAGGCACGTCTTCGATGACGAGGATGCTTACAACTCCGAAGCAAGCGCGGCAAGTACTAATGCTTCCGATGGCCTAGGTGATGCGGATTTCGAATCCGATTAAAGGTAAGTAAGGTAAGAGAACTACGTGGGCTTTGATTCCCTTAATGAAAATTAAGGGATACGTAGGCAAGTTAATTTTAAGGTAAAAAATTAAGTGCAAGCCCTTTTCAATAACCCCTCCCCTTCCCCCTTAATTTTTTTTTTAATTTTTTAGAATTTATTGGTTTATAGTTTTCATTTTCAAGCATTGTAATAATATTAATTCTTCAATTTTGTAATTTGTATAACTTGTGTAGTTAAAAATTAATATACAATTTTGTAATTTGTATAATTTGAGTAGTTGCAAAAAAATTGTAACTTGTAAGTTTAAATTTGCAATCTTAATTTATAATATTCCTCATATATCTTTGTGTTTATTTAATTTGTTTTTGTACAAAGTAAAAATAATATACAATTTTTGTGTACAAACCAAATATTACTCAAATAAAATAAATACTTATAATTACAATTTTTGGAACAAAATAAATAGTATAATTGAAATAAAAAAAAAAATTGAAATGAACCGGCGGTTCGGAACCGGAACCGGCTGAACCGGCCCGGAACCGGAACCGCCGGTTACGGTTCCAAACCGGAACCGTCTACCCTTCTAGCCGGGCCGGTTCCGGTTCCAAATATCCCGGAACCGGAACCGGCGGTTCCGAACCGGAACCGGCCCTAGGAGGCAGAGCGGCCTACACTTAAAGAGATCAATATACCTCCTATTTGGTAGTGTAATGTGCGTCGAGCTGAAGAACAAGAACGTTGTTGGAGGCAAGAGAATGAGCGTGGAGATGGGGAAGACGCTGAGAAATGTCGGGTGGAGGCAACCGGAGGCGCAGATTTTGGATCGAGCATTTGAGAGAAGCTGCTTTGGTGTTGAGCTGCTGAATATAGGCGAGTTGTTCGGGAGTGAAGATGAAAGGTATTTCAGCCTCTTCGTCGGACCACCCACCTCCGACAACGTCTGCCGCCCATGCTAGTAAGGCAGCCATCAATTCTCACTCCCGATTGCACCGATATTTTATTTTTTATTATTTTTCATTTTCTTAGAGCATCTCCAATCGAAAAATTCAAACTCAAATAAAAAATTGCAGTAAATGTCACATCAAACACCATTCTTCCCCAACCGAAAACATTAAACTCAAATTTAAAAAAATATTCTCAATATATTCCTTTTATCACATCTTTTCAAATACTACCAATATCTTTAACAAATTTGCAATTTGACCCTTTATTAATTTCAAAGAAAATAGATTATTACAAGATAATCAATTATTAAAAACACGAAATATTATTAATTGTACATTTATTAATTGAATAATTATTTAAATAATAAAAAATTAAAAACACGATATTAAGATTATATTAAAACATATCAAATAAACTAAAAAAGTTGACAATAAAATTACATTACAACACACCAAATAACTAACATCTTGATAATAAAATCACATTACAATACACCAAATAATTAAACATCTCGATAATAAAATTACATTACAACACACGAAATCTACTAAACAACTCAAAATAAAAAAATATTCAACACACCAAATAAACTGAAAATTAAATACATGATTATTCAAATATCAGAATTAGAATACTCCTCACACATGTGTTTAATTAATACATTTCGAAGTTCCATGTGAGCATCTTTGTTTTTTATTTCTCGAAACCAAGAAATAAATTCTTGGAAATTTGCATTTTCATTCGTCACTAATTCAACCTCTGGCGGTGCCGTCTCTCTCGCAAGTTCTATCGGTGCATCAAGGTCACACTCATCCTCAACTATCATATTATGCATAATTATGCACGTAGTCATTATATCATGGAGTACTTCTTTTCTCCAATAGCGTGATGATCCTGCTATAATTGCAAATCGTGCTTGTAGAACTCCAAATGCACGTTCTACATCTTTCCTACATGCTTCTTGTCTCTTTGCAAAATATTTTTTTGAACCACGTGGATCATAAATTATTTGCACAAGAGTCAATCCGAGCTTCTTCATACAGCCACAATGAAGACATTGTCTTGTGTCGAGCTTACATAAAAATCACTCAGGACCCAACGATTGTGTAATATCCCGTGTTTAATTAAGCAAGTTTAAGCTTAATTCATTAAATGAAGGAGTATTAAATTTTTGTATTATTATTATTATTATTTCGTTTTGAGAAAAAATTAAACACCGATGAGATTCAAAGGTCCGAATATTGTTTAGATTATACCAATGGAATTGTTTCGTGAAAACGAGAGTGACCGCGAAGTCACAATTTATAAAAGAAGGACGAGTGCAACGAGAGATTAATTGGAATATTAATAAATGTGGTTAAATTCACAACTTGCACTCGGGAAGTCCGATTCTTAAACTGAGCTAGGAAAATGTTCGAAATAAAATATGAAAGATTACGAAATAAACCGTGTAATTTTCCGAGACTCGTGAAGGGGGATATCAATTTCTGAATTTTTAAGGAGTTATATATATATATATATATATATATATATATATATATTTATTTATTTATAAAATGGAATATTCACCACATAGGTGGCACGCTGCATGTAATAAGGTGGACACCTCAAGAAATGTAGAGGCGGTGGAGTTTGAGGGTTGGGATCAAAACAAAATTTTGGAGAAATATATTCATTTTTGGAAAGAAACACACCACACGCCGCACCGCCATTCCCAGCAGCCTCTCTGTCCGACCAATTTCTGGTCACCGACAACCATTTTTCCGGCAATTTTTCACCACCATCTTGAAGCTTGTTCTTCAAGGTTTCCGTAGCCGTTGAGTTTGCTCAATTCCGACGAGTAACGAGAAAGTTACGGGGCTCCAAAGATAGGCCGTCGGTTTCGAAACAGATTCGGTAAATTAAATTTGAACTTGTAGGAATTTGATTCAATTCAAAGTTTTGTTAATTGTTCTGTGTTCTCCTCGTCGTAAGGAACGTGTTGAATGTTTGAAGCGTGAATTTGGATGAGTATTGATCGTTGTTCCGACGAAGGAAACAGTAAGCTTAAATTTCAAATTCGTGTTTCCTGATTTTGGATGATTTAAGGTGTTTTAAGTTGATATCCATGATTTATGAGAGTCTAGAAGCATGTAGGAATGTTAATTGGTGTTGGTTGTGTCGGGGGAACGAGAAATGTCGAGTTGCAGGTTCCTGCCGCGAAGCTGTTAGGGAAGATGACCCGTGTCAATCGATGGGGGGCATTTCGATCAACACAGAGTCAAGATCGATAGCAAGGGGAAGTCGACACACACCTGTCGATCGACAGGGTGTGTGTCGAGTCGTCGACCGACAGGAAGGTACGACAAAGAGGAAGCGATCGAGAGGCTGCGTCGAGCTGTGTATGCATGTCGACTGTATCCTGTCGATCGACAGGGAGTGTGTCGATCATCAGGGAGGTGAGCAGTAGGGTGGTCGATTGGTTCTGTGTCGACTTACCTATTTTCTGTGTCGATTGTATTTCTGTAAATCGACAGGGCTGTTCAAAGGGGAGAAAATGTGTTTATTTGTCCGATCTTGAACAGTTTCGAGTCATTTTCGATATATATGTTCGATATGTGATTATATAAGCATGTTTAGAACCTAATTAAGTGTTGGTTTATGAAATTGAAGGTCGAGGGTTGATTGATTCGAGTGAGATAAGGTTTGAAGTATGTTTTGGTATTGAAATCGAGTTGGAATCTAAGTTGAATTGTGATTATTGGTTTTTGTCGAGTTAGATGTCGGTCCTAGTTTATCCATCCTAATTGGTTGTGTACCTGATTATTGAAGGTATAAGATAAGGATACCAAGCTCAACCTGCTCAATTAATGGAAGAAACATCTAGTACATTAAAGCCTAACACCAGGTGGGAACTATTTTCAGCAGAAAATAAATGCTTTTGAGCTCAAGCTCAGTTTTAAAAATGTGTTAAAATATTTGTTTTGAATGGTTTGCTATGCAAAATGTTTTGTGTTTTTATATATGTTCCTCTGTCGATTTCTATCGTCAGAGAGTTGAATTAATGAGTACAGATCCATGAACTCATTAATTGTAAGGCAGGGTGCTTTACAAATTGTGAATTCAAGGCAGGGTGCTTTATGAAAGATTGTTGGAGTGAGTTTGGAAGTTGTAATACGATCGGGTCTCAAGGTATTATACTGAGACTAGTGCACAAATTGATGACAGTGGGTAGAGTGGTTCGTCCATTCCCAGCTGTTCATCGTAACTTGGAAGTAGGCCAGCTTCTAGTTACACCACGATAAACAGATATAATAACATGTTAGATAGCACATGCGAAAGAAAATGATTTAGATAACACGGTTTCTTTAAATAAAACCTCGTGTTTATCTGTTTGTGTGCATAACATTCTTATTTAAACTGTATTTTCGGGCATGTTTCCATTGGGTACAATTGTACTCAGCCCCTCGTGTTATTTCTAAAATGCGCAGGTTGATCAGCGAGGATGGAGAAGTGGCGGTGTAAAGTATGAAGATGGATTCTGTATAGCTTTTGAAGATCCTGTGATATGCATCTCCAAATGCATATCACCATCACGCTTGCACACCACTGCACCACTCTCTGAAAATGCTTTCCTTCCCTTGGTTAAATCTTTTGAAGGAACAATTGTTTAAAACTCTTTACTTTGTGATTGTTTAACGTATGTGTATGTTAAATGAAGATTTTAAGTTGTTTCTTTTAATTATCTTTAATCTTTCGCTGTTTTAAAATTATTAATTATTTGAAAATCATCAACCACGATTGTAACGTGCCTTGTAGTTGGGAAGGCCAATTGGGGGCATTACAGAAGTGGTATCAGAGCCTTAGGTTTTAAGAAAGATTTTGAAAGGAAGTTTGTTCTGAAAATGGTTTGGAAATGGTTTGAGAAGAGATTGTTGAAAGGATTTGAAGTTATTTTGAAAGTTGTTTTGATTGAAGGAGATCTGCTCGTGCTTTACACCCCACTCCATCCTGCTCTACCTGAGGTATGTTTTAAAATATTTTAAAGTTACCTGCTTGCAAGATTGTGAAGTGTTTGAGTCGTTTAAAATGATTTGAAGTGAAAGAGATTTTGAGAAGATAGCACATTGTGATTGTGGCTATAAAAGTTTGGAAATGTGGGTGTATTGATTGAAAATGATTTGAAATGAGTTGAAATTTGTTCATGTGTTGAGCAAAAGGGGATTGAAAAATGTTATTGAAAAACGTGTATCGTTTGTGTCGAGAGAATGCTGACACTCTTTGATGTGATGGAAGAAAGTGATTGATGTGGTGTTTTGAGAAAATAGCATGATTTCGAAAACTTGCGAAGTTGTTTGGTTTTGATATCGGTGTGGTGATTTTTGGAAATTTTGATTTCAAATGATGTGTTCAAAATGTGTTGCAAGCAGTGTAAACTTTTGTGTTAATGCTTAAAAGATGTGTTAATTTTGAGCTGAGCTGTAAGAAATGTGGAGAAATGGATTAACCTTGAAGGTTAGATTAGGATGGACTAGGACAAGACTAATTGACTGTTGACTTTAATTGATGAACTTAGAATGATGTTGGATCTGGTGTATAAGTGTGAGATATGTGGTTGTGGAAATTGAAAATTTCTTGTGAACTGGAAAATCCAGTAGTTGGTGTTGAGTGTGCAGAATGCACCAGTGAGCCTGACAGATATTGTCAAGACTCGAGTGAGTGTGTAGCGCGAGGATCTATTGGACCTTCGGAATAGTGTGTCGGAGGACGGAGTTGTCACCGAGACACAGGGTTGTGTTTTGTGATGTTGTTTGTTGGCTATTGGACTGACCGTTAGTTGATGTGACAGATAGGTTCTAGGAGAGAGCTAGTTCGTCAGTTTAGGAGCCATGCTCCGTTTGCAGAAGAGAACCTTGCACATACTTTGTTAGAGTACCTGGAATTGTTGCAGAGAGGAGAGATTTTGGTGTTACAGATACGGAGGCGATGGAGGGGACCTTGGCATTGATGCCAGAGCAGTGGACTAACCGGGTTTTGGAGTTGGTCAGATCACATTGTGACCCTCGTACAGGTACAATTAGGAGTTTACGAGTGTTCATGACAGAGCTTATTCAGAAAGCTGTAGCTGATGAGGACCCTTCGCCTGCCTCTTCCAAGAGCATTCAGGCGTCTACGACAGGGGATGCACCGCAGTTTAGGGCCAAATCTGGACCATCTTCATCTTCTTTAGCACATATCGTAGCTCCAACCGAGTACCAGTCCATGGGAGCTTATGACCCTTATTCTGACCTGGTAGTACCACCAGGATTTGGTGACTTTCCAGCACCACCTGTTCAGCTTACACCTCAGGATTTTGGAGAGCCCAGTCGGGCTAATTTAGCTCAGGATTCAGGCACGCATAGTTGGGAGTATTTACCGAGACCTACAAAGAGTGGTTGGGCGGACATGTTTGGAGGTTATGGGACTCTCCATACACCGATTTGCATTTCTAGCGACACGGAGAGTGGCAGAGGTAAGAAGGCAGCAGCCCAGAATAAGGGAAAGGGAAATATGAAAGACAAAGAAGAAGAGGAGGATGAAGAGGACCCATATGAGTGGTCTTATTAACTTGTTGTTGTTTTCTATTTGGTTTATGTACTAATGAGAGGATGATGTTATTCGTGTTATTGTACTTACGTTATTACTTTTGTATCTTTATTTTTGATGGGGTGTATCGAACGTATGCTGTTGCAGAACTATGACTTTTGTTTAATTGATGATTATATTGCTTCATTGAGTTGATATTGTTAAGAGGATGTCGTTTTGGATGTGAACTGTTTGCTAACAGTTATTATGTCGTTGATTATGACATTGCAGAATATACATAAGATGGAGAACATGCCACGAGGGAGAGGACGAGGCCGAGGGAGAGGCCGTGGAAGAGGAAGGGGACGAGGAAGAGTAAATCCACAACAAGGTTTGGAAGCTCCAATTTTGGAAGAAGTCCCTATCTTCCATAAATATGACGAGTATGAGACGGTGTCAGACGGTGATAGTGTGACAGCTCAAGGAGGGCATTTCCAGCCACCGCCCGAAAGAGTGCCAGCAACTACTTCATTTCAGCTTGTGGAGACTTTCCGCAAGCAACAACCACCCACATTTGATGGGACCGGAGGTCCTGTATCCGTGGAGGATTGGGTGCGGGAGTTAGTGTAGGGTTTTTCCGTGAACCGAATCACCAAAACCAAACTGAACCGGATCGATTTATGGTTATTGCACATAATTAAAATTCTCAAAACCCTAGCATGCTCCTATGAATTTAATACAAAGATTTGTGGATTTAGGGTTTACCGTAACTCCGTCGAGTCTGAACCGATCTTTCGTGTTTGAATTCCAAAACTTAATTCAACCACGCGATCCGATTTAATCTGCGGAAACAGAAATTAGAGATCTAATTTCAAGATTAAATTCAATAAACAAAGAGGAGAAGAAAAGAAAAATCTTTTCTCCAGATTAGATCTTCAGGGTTGTGTCCCAATGCTGATCAGATCTACTACTGGTGAGGACTCCGTAGATCTGTATTCTGAGCAGGACCAGAATCGAAATTCTCCTCCCTCTTCTCCCAAAATCGGCGCCTCCCTCTCTCTCTAGGTTTAGTGTGTTTCAACTGTGTTATGACTTATGAGAGAGAGCTATCTATTTATAGACCTAGGGTTGGAAACCCTAATGCGCCATTTTGGGCTCCATTCAGCATATTTAATTGGGCCAGTCCTGGGACCTAATGCAAATAATAAAGTGGGCCTATAATTAATTAATTCTCATGTCCACAACCCAGGACACAATTAATTAATTAATATTAATTCTTTTTCACCACAGAATTAATACTGACCTACCCCTTTATTACCACGTTATGAGAACGGGTTGCATTAATTGAGAATCCCCATATTTAAGGTTACCGGACATCCATTAATTAATCGGAGCCTCTAACAAGCTCTAACCAAAATTAATTAATATCTTATAATTCCTGAGTAGTACCACTCAAACCTTATCACTCGTGCCTAAACTTAATCAGCCTGCAGGACTTTGGCACGATGAATGTTATTGAGCTCCTCAGGGAATGTCCCCATCCTATTACTCGGATATGGTTACCTAAGTCCAGTCTCAGGCGGTACTACACGAACTGCTGTTACCCAAGATGCGGATATACGAGCACGTTACTTAGGCTCTCCACCATGGCAAGTCAAAGCAACAGTCAACCCGTGCAAACCCCTGAACCTTCGTTAGGGTTTGGACTCAATCTATATGACGAGATCTTGTATTCGCTGATGTCAGACAGACGAATACATCTCACTGCGGTCCATCAATATGCCACCTCTGCGTACCAGCATGTCAAGTAACCAAGACAGACTACTTATTCCGACAATGCCGCAGCCATCCGGACAGACGTATCCTCATACGTTGTCTCGGCTGTGATCAGGTTTATGTCTCACTAGGTCAAGTGATCATACTGTCTTCTGCGATCTACAACACGCCGTATGATCGTCCCTATCAGTGAGACAAGAGGATACCATTGTTCATACAAGTAAGATTGTTAACAGATAGGAGAAATAGACCGTTGTATACTCATTGCAATAAATGCTTCCAGTATACAAAACCCATCAATCTCCCACTTATACTCAAAGCATAACTAAGCTATTACAGAGTATACAGTCCGTCTATCTAGTCTGCTGTCACTTTAACCGCTATCAGTGGTCGGCATCCACCTCAGACCCAGCTCACGAATATATCTTTCGTAAACTTTCTGCGGCAATCTCTTTGTAAACGGATCAGCAAGATTGTCAGCAGTGTCAATCTTCTTAATCAGCACATCGCCCCTCGATACGATTTCTCGTATGATATGGTACTTTCTCTCTATGTGTTTGCTTGCCCTATGAGACCGCGGTTCCTTTGAGTTTGCCACTGCACCAGAGTTATCACAATAAATTGTGATGCTCCTCGGCAAACTCGGGATCACGCCCAACTCTAAAAGGTAGTTCCGAAGCCACACCCCCTCTTTCGAGGCGTCGGAGGCGGCGACATATTCCGCCTCCATGGTGGAGTCAATAATGCATTTCTGCTTTGAGCTCCTCCAAGATACAGCTCCACCTCCCAGGGTAAACATATATCCTGAGGTCAATTTCTTCTCATCCTGGTCCCCTTGGAAATCCGAGTCTGTATAACCCACAGGGCACAAATCCTCACTTTGATAAACTAGGCAGAAATTCCTAGTTCTCTTCAAATACTTGAGGATATGCTTTACAGCAGTACAATGCGCCTGTCCAGGGTTACACTGATATCTTGCTACCATGCCAACGGCATAACAGATATCTGGCCTGGTACACAACATTGCATACATGAGACTACCCACCGCCGAAGCGTATGGTACAAGACTCATCTCGTCTTTCTCCCGTTGTGTCTGAGGACACTGCCCACTAGAAAGATGAACGCCATGTCTGAAGGGTAGCAAACCTTTCTTGGCGAGTTGCATGCTAAACCGGGCTATCACAGTATCCACACAAGGACTTCCTAAGCTTCCAGACAAGATGTTCTTCGCCCTTGCTTATGTAACCCTCGGGTTGCTGCATGTAGATGTCCCTACCTTCTTCAAGGTAACCGTTTAGAAAAGCGGTTTTGACATCCATCTGCCAGATCTCGAGGTCCATATGCGCAGCTATGGCAAGGAGTATCCGGATGGATTTGAGCATGGCTACGGTTGAAAAGTTTTTGTCATAGTCAATGCCCTCTTTCTGACTATAACCCTTTGCCACCAGCCTGGCTTTAAAAACCGTGATCTTTCCATCCGCCCCTTTCTTTCTTTTGTATACCCATTTGCACCCTATGGCCCTAAAGCCATCCGGCAAATCAGTCTTCTGGTATACATCCATAGCAGTTATGGATTCAATTTCAGAATCCATGGCGACACGCCATTTGGCAACATCCTTGTCTTGCACTGCCTCTTCGTAAGTCAGTGGGTCAGAGTCCTCATGTCCGTCTTCCAGGCTCAAGTCCGAAGACTCACCCACGAACATGTACCTTTCCGGCTGGAAAATAACTCTCCCACTGCGACGAGGCATTGGTGCCGTGTCAGTAGTAGGTGTAGTGACTTGTGGTCCTGCACCTTGCACTGAAGAACGTGTCTGTGGTGCTGTGCCTCTCACAGGAGCACCCACATCTACACGTTCCCCTTCCCTTGGAATTGCATTCTCGTTCTCAATTTCTTGAAAAACAATATCACTCCTTGACTTGTGATTACTCACATACTCGTCCTCCAAGAATCTAGCGTTGGTGCTAACAACGACTCGTTGACTCTCAGGACAGTAAAAGTAACCACCTTTCGTTTGCCTGGGATACCCTATGAACAACATTACTTTTGACCTGCTTTCTAACTTATCAGGTTCCTTCGACAGTACGTGTGCCGGACAGCCCCATACTCTAAACTTGCACAAACTAGGTTTGCGACCAAGGAAGAGCTTCGAAGGTGTCTTAGGAATTGATTTAGAAGGCACCACATTATGCACGTAAGCTATTGTTTCCAATGCGTAACCCCAAAACGAAATTGGTAAGTTTGCATAACTCATCATTGATCTTACCATCTCTAGAAGAGTCCTATTTCTTCTTTCAGCTACACTGTTTTGCTGGGGAGTACCTGGTGCAGTCCACTGGGATGTAATCCCATTTTCTGACAAATATTGCAGGAACTCGTTACCGAGGTATTCGCCACCGCAGTCAAATCGCAGTGACTTGATAGTTTTCCCGACCTTCTTTTCTACCTCAGCCTTGAACTCTTTGAATTTCTCAAAGCATTCAGACTTGTAGCGAAGCAGGTAAACGTATCCGTACCTTGAGTAGTCGTCAATGAAAGTGATGAAGTACTCGTACCCTCCACGAGCCTGCGTGGACATCGGTCCACATAAGTCTAAATGGATCAATTCCAACACTTCCTCTGCTCGAGACTGACTAGCCTTGAAAGACCTAGTTGACATCTTGCTCTCGATGCAGGATTTGCAGACTTGATAAGGTACAGCCCGGACTAGGTCCAATGTACCGTCATCTGCAAGTCTCTGAATCCGCTTCAAGCTGATGTGACCCAGTCTCAAGTGCCAGAGATATGTAAGATCCTCATCAGAAGAAGTAAGTTTTCTCTTCCTAGGATTATCAATTACGGATGAATTACATGCAATACTTGCGGAAGACTTATGATTACAGTTAACAACATAGAGAGAATTATTCAGCATTCCACGACAGAGAACACCGTTATTACAAATGATAGAAACACCACTATCAAAAATAACTGAATATCCATCAACATAAAGTTTGGAAACTGAAATAAGGTTTCACCGAAAATCCGACACATACAAAACATCTCTCAATGTTAAAACAGAATCATCAAAGTACAAGGTGAAATCTCCAATTGCAGCTGCACTCACTTGTGCTGCGTTCCCCATCGAGATGGTAACCTCGTCATTCTTCAGCACCCTCCTCGGTGTGAACCCCTGCAAAATGTAACAAACATGATCAGTAGCTCCAGTATCCACTACCCACGAATGAGTAGAAGCCGATGCTAAACATGTTTCCGTTACAAATGCAAATGACGTACCTTGTCCCTTGCTTCCGCATGCCTTCTCACTTGAAGTGACACCAACCCTCTTCATTTCATTTGACCTCCTCTCATGTGATCTGCGATCAATCATGTTCTTGCACACAGTATGAACCACATTTTTCAATGTGCCCAAGCTGTGCTCAAGATCTGATAACTCAGATTCCCATGAAGGTACGAAGGACTGTCCTGCTATGAGATCAGTAAGCAACTCCTTGAAAGAGTACTCACTTCTCTTAGCTACATCCCTCTTAAAGTCATAGAATGAGATTGGTAAGGAGTTCAGGATTATATCGATCTTAGCCCGATCACTGATACATCCACCTCCATGTGTGAATCGTTTCATGGTGTTATCCATGATCATCACATGCAGTGTCACCGAACTGCCATCAACCATTCTCTTACAGACAAGGTCTCTAACGAGATCACAGTTGATAGTTCGTTCCACTTCACCATACGTAGCCACTAAGTCCATCCAGATAGTAACAGAGCTACAATAGCCCATGTACTTGAGCTTAAGTTCTCTAGACAGGTTATTTGAGATTAACTTGTAAGTAAAATCCTCAGATGCCACCCAACTGTCATAGAACTCCTTCTCATGTCTAGACACTTTATGGTAACGTGGGGCAAGTGGCATCATAGTAAGAACAAACATGTGTTGCTTAGTCAGGAGAATATGCTCAATGCAATATCTCCACTCATGGAAGTTCGGACCAGTTAGAGGATTGCGAGCAAGTATATGATCGACAGTAGACATAGACATATCTGAAACAATAAAGAATCTTAAATAAGAACATACATGTTGAACTTCGAAAACAAATGCATTGAAAACCTTTTAATAAATCAAATACAAATGTTTCCACTAATTGCCCAAGAGTTCCCACCGCAAGCTACACTCGTAGACGTTTACGATGTCACCCTCAACCAGAACTGCGGGTTTTAAGCCCCAATCCATTTAATTTCACTACCATGTCAGGATGCTTTTGACACTAGAAATTAATAATTAGTGAAAACCTTAGACCAAGCCATCTCTCAAGAACAGGGATGCAATTCTTGCATTATATTCTAAGATGCTTCTAAGCAATTAACCACAAATTTAACTCCGGCCAAAAGAGACAGTTTAGCATGGCACGTAACCATACCGCACAACCTTTAAAGCTTTTGTTATCTATAATTTAAATCAATCCTAGAATACTTATGAAAGAGGTCTACGCAAGCTACACTCGTAGACGTTTACGCAAAGCCCTCCCACTATTCACATGATTTAAATTGTTTGTCTAGAAATCCCAACAACCGTACCCATGCACCTCTAGGAACTAGCAAGCTACACTCGTAGACGTTTACTAGAACGAGAGATACACTTACAGCCTAGGACAGCTTTGTGGAGGTCTATTGATTTTAATTAAAAAATCTGCTTAGTATTTTTCTTTTAAAAGGTTTCTTTATGCGCACACATAATTTCCTTGTTATTATATTTTCCAAATTTTTGCATGTATTTAAACAAGCCCAAAAATTCCCAAAATATAATCCAACAAAAGAAATTAATCACATAAGCATGCTTGAAAAGCTGTAAATAATAAAAGCGATAAATCATGCTTTTCCTATTATCTACACATGCTTAATTGTGGAGGTCTACCCATGCGCAGGCCGCACTCCGTGGGTGCTGCCCATGTGCGCCGTGCGCGCGCTGCACGCCCTGGCCGCGCGCCTGCTGCGCCGCTGCCGTCGTCCGCCGAGCACGCGCGCGCGGCTTCCTGCCGCCGCCGTGCACCGCTCTTCGTCGGCTTCGTCTTCATTCTTCGTACTCGACCCGCCATGCTAAGGGAGGTGACGTTTCTTGGTCACATTGTGCCAGCCGATGGTATAAAGGTAGATCCGGAAAAGATTCAAACGGTGACAGAGTGGAAGTCGCCGACAACGCTGAATGAGATTAGAAGTTTTCTTGGATTGGCAGGATACTACAGGAGGTTTATCGAGGGCTTCTCGAAGATTGCGAAACCCATGACACAATTGCTCCAGAAAGGGATAAAGTTTGAATGGACAGAGGAGTGCGAAGAGAGCTTCCAAAGATTGAAGCAACTTTTGACAACCGCGCCTATCTTGGCAGTGCCAGAACCCGATAAGAACTTCGAGGTGGATACTGATGCATCCAAGAATGGATTCAGTTGCATTTTAATGCAAGATGGAAAGGTGATAACTTATGCGTCAAGACAGTTAAGACCGCACGAGGTGAATTTTCCAACTCATGATTTGGAGCTAGCGGCCGTAATCCGTTGATGATTCGGAGGCACCATCTCTATGGAGTTAAATGTGTCATATTCACAGATCACAAGAGCTTGAAGTACTTCTTCGAGCAGAAGAATCTGAATATGAGGCAAAGGAGATGGCTTGAATTGGTAAATGATTACGATCTAACAATAAACTATCACCCAAGCAAGGCAAATTCAGTAGCCGATGCCTTAAGCCGAAAAAGAGAGGCACAATTGGGTTATATGCTGACAAGTTTGATCAGAGAATTCAAGAAACTTCATCTTGAAGTGATATCACCCTCAGAAAGAAAGAGATGTGACGTAGCAATGTTGACTGTTTTGCCAAATTTGAGAGAAAGAATCATTGAGGCACAAAGGAAGGACATTGAACTTGAGAAGCTACGTCAAAAGATCAGAGTCAAGCTGTTGGGCGAATATAGAGAAGCACCTGACAATGCGCTAATGTTCAGAGATAGAATTTTGGTGCCGAACGGTGAGGACTTGAGAAATGAGATCATGAGTGAAGCTCATGACACGCCGTACACTGCTTACCCAGGAAGTACGAAGATGTATCAAGATTTGAAGACTAAGTACTGGTGGGATGGTATGAAGAAAGACGTAGCCTTGTACGTGGAGAAATGTCTCGCATGTCAGCAGGTCAAGGCTTTACATCAGCGGCTGTATGGGAAATTACAGTCGTTAGACATTCCTGAGTGGAAATGGGAGCATATCACCATGGACTTTGTGACAGGATTGCCGAAGTCGCAGAGAGGAAATACGTCGATATGGGTTATTGTGGACCGTTTGATGAAAAGCGCGCACTTTTTGCCAATTTGAGTTACTTATGGGTCAGATAAGTTGGCACAGTTGTATATTCGAGAGATTTTCAGACTGCATGGGGTGCCAGTTACTATTACGTCTGACAGAGATGCAAAGTTTACATCTCGTTTTTGGATGAGTATGCAGCATGAGTTAGGGACGCGCTTAAACTTTAGTACGTCGTTTCACCCGCAAACTGATGGTCAGTCTGAGAGGACCATCCAAACTCTAGAAGACATGTTGAGAACAGTTGTCCTTGACTGAGGAGGAAGTTGGGAGCCAATCTTGCCGTTGATCTAGTTCGCATATAATAATAGTTACCAGGCAACGATTGGTATGGCTCCGTATGAAGCCTTGTATGGAAGGAAGTGTTGATCTCCGCTATATTGGGATGAAGTAGGAGAAAGACAAGTTCTCGGGCCTGACGCCATCAGTGAGATGATTGAAATCGTTCGTCAGATTCGAGATAGAATTAAAGAGGCTCAAAGTAGGCAAAAGTCCTATGCAAACTCAAGGAGAGTTGAGCTACATTTTGAGATTGGATATAAAGTATTTCTAAAAGTCTCACCTTCAAAAGGAATTATCGAATTTGGAGTGAAGGGGAAGCTATGACCGCGTTTCGTAGGACCCTATGAGATCTTTGAGCGCATAGGCCCAGTAGCTTATCGCTTGGCTTTACCTCCAAGTATGGGGAATGTTCATAACGTATTCCACGTGTCACAATTGAGAAAGTACGTATATGACCCAAAGCACGTGATACGTCAGGAGGAGATTGTTTTAAACTCAGATTTGCATTATGAAGAAAGACGGGAAGCAATCTTGGACCGAAAGACTCAAGAGTTAAGGAACAAGTCGATTTCTCTTGTCAAGGTATTATGGAAACATCATGGACAAGAAGAAGCTACTTGAGAGTTAGAAGAGAAGATGCGCGATAAGTACACAGAGTTGTTTGAAGCACCCTAGCAAATTTTGGGACGAAATTTTTGCAAGGTGGGGTGAATGTAATATCCCGTGTTTAATTAAGCAAGTTTAAGCTTAATTCATTAAATGGAGTATTAAATTTTTGTATTATTATTATTATTATTATTTCATTTTGAGAAAAAATTAACACCGATGAGATTCAAAGGTCCGAATATTGTTTAAATTATACCAATAGAATCATTTCATGAAAACGAGAGTGATCGCGAAGTCACAATTTATAAAACAAGGACGAGTGCAACAAGAATATTAATAAATGTGGTTAAATTCACAACTTGCACTCGAGAAGTCCGATTCTTAAACCGAGCTAGGGAAATGTTCAGAATAAAATATAGAAGATTATGAAATGAACCGTGTAATTTTTTGAGACTCGTGAAGGGAGATATCAATTTCAGCATTTTTAAGGAGTTAAATATATATTAAAAAAAGAAATGGAATATTCACCACATAGGTGGCACGCTGCATGTAATAAGGTGGACACCTCAAGCAATGTAGAGGCGGTGGAGTTTGAGGGTTGGGATCAAAACAAAATTTTGGAGAAATATATTCATTTTTGGAAAGAAACACACTACACGCCGCACTGCCATTCCCAGCAGCCTCTTTGTCTGACCAATTTCTGGTCACCAGCGACCGTTTTTCCGGCAATTTATCACCACCATCTTGAAGCTTGTTCTTCAAGGTTTCCGTAGCCATTGAGTTTGCTCAATTCCGACGAGTAACGAGAAAGTTACGGGGCTCCGAAGATAGGTCGTCGGTTTTGAAACCGATTCGGTAAATTAAATTTGAACTCGTAGGAATTTGATTCAATTCAAAGTTTTGTTAATTGTTTTGTGTTCTCCTCTTTTTAGGGAAAATGTTGAATGTTTGAATCGTGAATTTGGATGAGTATTGATCGCTGTTCTGATGAAGGAAAGAGGCGAACGGTTGATCACTGTAATTTCTACAGATTAATTATAGAAATAGTGGCAAATAAATTTGTAAACCCTAAGGTTATCGATCCAGGGGAATGAAGCAACGAAAAATCCTAAATACTAAATCAGGCGTTCTTAAAATACTGGTTAGGAAGAACAATTGAAAAGTTTTGGTTGTTTTAGAAATTTTAATACTTGAAAATTAAACAGGAAATTGAAAAGCTTTTGAAGTCAAATAAGAGAAGCACAGATTCCAGGGATATCTACCTATCAAGTATGACATGTATGAATGAATCGATTAATTCCCAATTTTAATTCCTCTTCGTAGTGAAATATCAGAAAAGTATTACGAACTTCTTTGTTTGACAATTCATAAAGTAGATTAATTAATTACCTATCTCCGCTCGATCTCAAGATAAATTAACTAACTCCAAAGATCTACAGATTTATTCCTACAATCAATCTCCTTCAGTTACGACAAGAAATCAGATTGTATTGTGAAAATCTCTTTCGATTGAAAACTATCACAGTTACGTCTCAAGTAATCAACTAGATAATCCTAAGATGTGGCCAACAAATCAAGATTATGAATAAGTACAGATTTCACAAACTACGAAGGAAGGGAAAAATAATTCAATTAATCAAACATGAATACATTGATAGTTCGAAACCCTAGAATCTGAAAAGAAGTTTAGTTACACATATTCAGAGTAATATTCATCATAGAAAGATAAAACCTGAATTGCATAAAAACTTGGGTTGGAATGTCTTCCCACAAAACTTGATCTTCAAACATAAACTATAAAACTCTTTGAATCTCTCAAAATCTGAAATCTGGAATAAAACATGATTGGGAATGCTTAAAAATCGAATTTACAAGGTTATTTATAGAGGTGGAGGTGTATCCTATCAAATCTAGGGCTAAAGATATGAATAAATCCGAATTTAATCAGATTTTCGCTCCAGCAGAAGACCTCGCGTCGACCACTTCTGATTCACGTCGATCGAGTCTCAATTTCTTGCCTCGTCGACCGCTTCTGAACAGCGTCGATCGACGTGGAAAACTGAGGTCAGCCCCGTCTGCGCGGTCTCACGGTTTTGGCCATAACTTCCTCATCCGAACTCCAATTGACCCGATTCCAGTTGCGTTGGAAAGCTAATTCAAAGCTCTATCCATTACCATGCGCCAATAGCCCGAATTCTTCTTGTGGAAAAACTCTTCACTGCTACTCTTACACGTCACTGCTTTCGGAACGGTTTTCTTGTGAGTTTAGGCCTAAAAACCTGCATAAACCTCAAAACACACCTAAAACCACCTAATACTGACATCATACATAAAATATATATATATAAACTCAATAAATCTACATAAAATAGTATAAAAATAATATAGATAAGTGAGTGAAATAACGAGCTTATCAACGGTGAGCTTGAATTTTAAATTCGTGTTTCCTGATTTTGGATGATTTAAGGTGTTTTAAGTTGATATCCATGATTTATGAGAGTCTAGAAGCATGTAGGAATGTATGGTTGGTGTTGGTCGTGTCGGGGGAACGAGAAATGTTGAGTTGCAGGTTCCTGCCACGAAGCTGTTGGGGAAGATGACCCGTGTCGATCGACGGGGGGCATTTCGATCGACATGGAGTCAGGATCGATAGCAGGGAAACAGGAAGGCACTACAGGGAGGAAGCGATCGAGAGGCTGCATCGAGCTGTGTATGCGTGTCGACTGTATCCCTGTCGATCGAAAGGGAGGTGAGCAGTAGGGTGGTTGATTGGTTCTGTGTCGACTTACCTATTTTCTATGTCGATTGCATTTCTGTCGATCGACAGGGCTGTTCAGAGGGGAGAAAATGTGTTTATTTGTCCGATCTTGAACCGCTTCGAGTCAATTTCGATATATACGTTTGATATGCGATTATATAAGCATGTTTAGAACCTAATTAAATATTGGTTTATGAAATTGAAGGTCGAGGGTTGATTGAGTCGAATGAGATAAGGTTTAAAGTATGTTTTGGTATTGAAATCGAGTTGGAATCTAAGTTGAATTGTGATTATTGGTTTTTGTCGAGTTAGATGGCGGTCCTAGTTTATCCATCATAATTGGTTGTGTACCTGATTATTGAATGTAGAAGATAAGGAGACCAAGCTCAACCTGCTCAATTAACAGAAGAAACATCTAGTACATTAAAGCTTAACACCAGGTGGGAACTATTTTCAGTAGAAAATAAATGCTTTTGAGCTCATGCTCAATTTTCAAAATGTGTTAAAATGTTTGTTTTGAATCGTTTGCTATGCAAAATCTTTTGTGCTATTATATATGTTCATCTGTCGATTTCTATCGTCAGAGAGTTGAATTAATGAGTACAGATCCAGGAATGTACTGTGCTAAGACTCATTAATAGTAAGGCAGGGTGCTTTACAAATTGTGAATTCAAGGTAGGGTGCTTTGTGAAAGATTGTTGGATTAAGTTGGAAGTTGTAATACGATCAGGTCTCAAGGTATTATACTGAGACTAGTGCATAAATTGATGACAGTGGATAGAGTGGTTCGTCCATTCCCAGCTGTTCATCGTAACTTGGAAGTAGGCCAGCTTCTAGTTACACCACGATAAACAGATATAATAACATGTTAGATAGCACTTGCGAAAGAAAATGATTTAGATAACACGGTTTCTTTAAATAAAACCCCGTGTTTATCTGTGTGTGTGCATAGCATTCTTATTTAAACTGTATTTTCGGGCATGTTTCCATTGGGTACAATTGTACTCAGCCCCTCGTGTTATTTCTAAAACACGCAGGTTGATCAGCGAGGATGGAGAAGTGGCAGTGTAAAGTATGAAGATGGATTCTATATAGCTTTTGAAGATCCTGTGATATGCATCGCCATATGCATATCACCATCACGCTTGCACACCACTGCACCACTCTTTGAAAATGCTTTCCTTCCCTTGGTTAAATCTTTTGAAGGAACAGTTGTTCAAAACTCTTTACTTTGTGATTGTTTAATGTATGTGTATGTTAAATGAAGATTTTAAGTTGTTTCTTTTGATTATCTTTAATCTTTTGCTATTTTTAAATTATTAATTATTTGAAAATCGTCAACCACGATTGTAACGTGCCTTGTAGTTGGGAAGGCTAATTGGGGGCGTTACAGATTGGAATTTACCAATTAGCTGACACAATGTGGAAACGTGTTGAATCAACGTTCAACAAAGATAAGAACGAGCAATGGAAAGATCATTCACTAAGATCTCTACAAGCCCGAGTTAAAACTATTGAGAAAGCAGCGAAGAAAATGCATGCTTGCATTCGAGCAATTGAAGACAGGCACCAAAGTGGAGCTTCAAATGAAGATATCGTGAGTATTATAATTTTCCAAATTAATTTTTCAGATTAAATTAAATGTTATCTTTCTTTTAGATGTGTGAAGCTAGAATTTTATTCACGGAGGATCCGAACTATAAATCTGGGTGGAAGTTTGATCATGTTTGGAATACTATCAAGGATTATGAAAATTTTAAGGATGGAAATAACTCCAAAAGACAGTTTTCTGCACATATCTCTTCCGAGTTGGATTATCCAACTTCCGAAGGGCAAGCTTCTCCAGGTATCCCGTGCTCTCCTATAAATTTAAATGATGATTTTAATGCTAGTGGTGGGTCTCTATCTGAACGGCCAATCAGGATGAAAAAAGCTATACTGAAAAAAAAAGGCGACTCTACTTTAGCTCTTGCTAATATGGTGCAAGAGCAAAACAAACAACTTCTTGAAGAGGCGCAGTTGTCAAGAGCCGAACTTGAAGAACATTTGGTCGAGACTCGTGCAATCAGACAAACAAGAAGATACAATAAATTTTTATTTCAAGATGAGAGTTCCATAACAGATCCTAACCTTCTTGCATATGTTCGAGCTGAAAAGGCACATATTTTACAAAAAAAGAGCTCAAGAAAGAGATGAATCTGCACCGTTTACATCTGCTACATTTGATGAATATTTAAATAATATTGAAGGATCTGGGAGGCTCCCAGATTATTAATATATATCAACTAGTAGTTTTTGCTATTTCGTTGCTTATTAATGTTTAAGTATTTGAATGTATTTCTATTTCATGAGTTGCATTGTGTTTTGTTTTTAGTATTGTAATGTTGTTTTTTAATATTTCGTGTAATGTTATTGTTTTAGAAATTTTAATGTTTTTTTGTCAATGCTTATTTAATTTTTTAGATTTATAAAAATATAATAAATTAAAAATTTAATAAAAAAATTAAATTTTACAAATGATATTGAATTTGTATGCATTTTAATTAATCATACATTAACTTTTTGATGAAATAATAATATAATATAATTATTTAAAAATAAATGATATTAAATATTTATTCAATTTTATTTAATCACACAATTTTTTAATAATATAATAATATTGTAAAATAAAAAGAGAGAGAAAATTTATTTAATTTTATTTAATCACACAATTATATATATTATAAACAAATAAATAAAGAGAGAGAAAAATAAAAAAAAGTTAAATTTGTAAAATTGTAAAAACTTGAGGACTTACGTGCAAATAAAATAAAATTTCCAGTATTCTATAGTAAAGATGCAAATATGAGAGAATACGACAAACACAATTTGCGATCTGTTTTGGCGTTTGGCTGGAGAGGATTTGGGTTTTGGCGTTCGGTTGGAGATGGTCTTACAAGTGGATTTCCCCCAATTCGAACCCCTCGTTTAATTGAACGACTCGATAAGTTTGTCGTCATGCTATATTAGTTTCGTTTTTCTTTCTCACATTTTCTTAATCAGATTTTCTTAAATGATAAATTTTTTATACTCATTATTAAAATATTATTTTTATTACACTCACAAATATTAATTATCGTGTTCGATTAATATATAATTAATTAATCGGGATGGAGGGCGTATAATATTGATACAATAATAATTTAAGTGGGAATGCATAATCTTAAGAGTTCATAATTCAACTTATTATCACTAACTTTGCTTTCTAAAAAAGCACATATAACTTGACCTTTAATATAAAACAATAAACATATTCTTCTTAATAAAAATTTCCCAAATCAATCATTCTCACTTCATCATTACTCAAAAAATTATATATAAATTTCATAAAAATAAAAATTCTTCAAGCCATACATGCCCAAGTTGCAAGCAATGTAGATGCCTTGCTTATTTTGGCTTTGGACAATTGGACTTCCTTATTTCTTCATACATAATCTCCTGCTCCCACGTCAAGACATCAATTCGTTTGTCTCTCTTTGATTTGTTTGCTTCACAACTCAAAATCACTACTTCCCCTTCATCTTCTTACCTAAATTTGGGGGGTCAATGCCATATTTCTACCACCACTTTACCAGCATCCAATCATGGGGTAAGTCCCAGTACTCATTTTCTTCCATTTGTAGGTCAGTTAATGATGATGATGATGGATGCCCAACATTAATGATATAAGATTAGTATTCTTTTTATCCATATTTTTGAAAAACTTCCAAAGAGCAATTGCATCTTTGATGAAAAACATAAGTTCATTATTTTCAACTTTAGATCAAAATTTAATGCTTGAGGCAAGTTTTTTATTTGAGTCAATCATTTTAAACTAACTTCAACATTTAGTGTCACAGTACCATGATTATGCCTTATTTAGGGACCTTAGCTTTGACTTTCTTAATTTTCAACAATTCACCCAATTTGGGGCTCATTGGTGACCAACACAGGTTGGACACACAAAAAACAAAAAATTTTTGAATAATGAAAAAGTAAAAAAATCAAATTATGTAATGACCTTTGCTATTGCTGCCCACAACTCACATCCCAATCACTTAATTTTTTTTACACGTGCCATTTGGGTGCTGTTTTTTTAATTTTTTTTATTAAATTTTAATTACAAATAATTTGAATAGTTATAAAATATATTTAAGTATATTAAATTATTTCAGGCTACATTCGAATTATTTGTAATTTTTATTTCATTTAGATTTTCAGGTTTTATATTTGGTTTTGTTATCGTATGTTTTTATTTTATTAATTGTTGTAATATTCATTTATCAATTAAGTTATTCTTTGTGCATACTAATTCATTTTGTTAATCATGAATTTAAAATATCTTTTAATTTTTATAATATATTGTAATGAAGAAATAATATTTTAGTTAAAAAATTAAATTGATTTGAGTCATGTCACTAATTAAAGATACAATAATATTATATTAAACGTTATGTGGTGAATGAAAAAGAAATTTAATATATTATTAAACAGTTGGGTGAGGACGTTCAGTAACGAGGATAACTTAGAACTATACTATTTTTGGTGCTAAAAGATTAAATTAAGTATTTTATTTTCTTAGATGAGAAGTTATAGTAGTTGGCTTATTCTCGTTCAACGCGGCGTTGGCAGGTGACGTAATTACTCTGCTATTTCCTGAAACTGAAAATCCAGCCCCTAAACTCCTCAAAATTATATAAATAACCCCCCCCTCCCCACAATGTTGAAGAAGATCAGAAGAAGAGTCAAAACCGTTATCAAAAAAACTTTCAGCAAGAAAAGGCCACCAAAGAAGCCGCCACCAAGCCCGCCGCCGCCCCCCCCTTCCCCCTCCCCCTCCATGTCGCCGCCTCCTCCTCCTCCTCCCGCCGCCGATCTCCACCGCGCCCGTCCTTTCGTTTTTCCACGAACCCACTCCACCGTCCTCCCAGATCCCTCCCCATTCTTCGCCCCCCACCTACTCTCGGCCCCTCTCCCAACTAACTCATTCTTCCAAAACTTCACTCTCAAAAATGGCGATCAGCCCGAATACATCCATCCCTACCTCATCAAATCGTCTCAGTCGTCTCTCACCCTTTGCTATCCATCTATATTTAAGAATCCCGCCTTCATTTACCAGATATTCATCGCTGATCTCACCATTTCCACGCTCGATAACCCCAGCCCCAGCACAAACCATATTATTTCCGCCTTCGCTGATCTCAGCGTTACTCTCGATTTCCCATCCAATAATCTGAGATTCTATCTCGTTCGAGGGAGTCCATTCTTGACCTGCAATGTTATGAGTGCTGTTTCGCTGTCGATTTCGACTGTTCATGCCGTTATTGAACTGACGCCGAACATTTCCTCCACAAAATATACAATCAAGCTGAACAACAATCAAACATGGCTGCTCTACTCCTCGTCGCCGATAGATTTGACTTATGACACGAAGATAATTTCTTCCTCATTGTTTTCTGGAGTGATTCGGATTGCTGCATTGCCCGTTGATTCTCCCAGATTCGAGGCGATTCTTGATCGGTGCAGCTCTTGCTACCCTGTGAGCGGAGAGGCTGTTTTCTCAAAGCCTTTCTCTTTGGAGTATAAATGGGAGAAGAGAGGTTGGGGGGATTTATTGATGCTTGCACACCCTCTTCATCTCAAGCTTCTCTCGGATTTGGATTGCTCTGTTTCTGTTTTGGAGGATTTCAAATACGATGGTATTGATGGAGAGCTCGTTGGCGTTGTGGGAGATTCTTGGGCTTTGAAAAGTGATCCTGTATCTGTAACTTGGCATTCAATCAGGGGAGTCGAGGAGGAATCATGCTCTGAAATAATTCGAGCCCTTGTTAGTGATGTTGAGGCTTTGGATGCTAGCGGTGTGGCGACTTCATCGTCTTACTTTTTCGCGAAATTGGTTGCTAGAGCAGCAAGGCTAGCATTGATAGCTGAAGAAGTGAGCTATACTGATGTGATTCCAGCGATCAAGAAGTTCTTGAAGGAGACGATCGAGCCATGGTTGGAGGGGACATTCGAGCCTAATGGTTTTCTCTATGAAGCGAAATGGGGTGGAATTGTGACTAAACAAGGGTCATTGGATTCGGGTGCAGATTTTGGTTTTGGAGTGTACAATGATCACCATTATCATCTTGGATACTTTGTGTATGGGATTGCTGTGTTGGTCAAGATTGATCCTGCTTGGGGGAGGAAGTACAGGGCTCAAGCTTACTCATTGATGGCTGATTACATGAACTTGAGCAGGCGGGAGAGCTCCCACTACACCCGTTTGAGATGCTTTGATATGTGGAAACTGCATTCTTGGGCAGGAGGGCTGACTGAGTTCGCAGACGGCCGAAATCAAGAAAGCACTAGTGAGGCAGTGAATGCATACTATTCAGCAGCTCTAATGGGGCTAGCATATGGCGACAGCCATCTCTTTTCGATTGGATCAACTATAACAGCATTGGAGATCCTTGCAGCAGAGACATGGTGGCATGTGAGAGAGGATGATACTTTGTATCCAGCAGAATTTACAAGAGACAACAGAGTCGTTGGAGTTTTGTGGGCTAGTAAAAGGGACAGTGGGCTCTGGTTTGCTCCGGCAGAATGGAGAGAGTGCAGGCTGGGCATTCAACTGCTTCCTTTGCTTCCCATTAGTGAAGCTCTATTCTCTGATGTGGGTTTCGTGAGGCAGCTGGTGGAGTGGACTGTGCCGGCGTTGGCGAGGGAAGGGGTCGGGGAAGGATGGAAGGGGTTCTTGTATGCATTGCAGGGCGTGTACGACAAGGAGGGGGCATTGAGTAATGTAGGGAGGTTGAATGGTTACGACGATGGGAATTCTCTTTCCAATCTTCTGTGGTGGATCCACAGCAGGGATGTTCCGGCGGAGGAAGGCGACGGAGGCGGCAAATTTTGTTGGTTTCGACATTATTCCCACTGAGTATATGCATTGCACACTGGTGCCTATGAATTATGTTAATTCTGAAGAAGTGATTAGTATTCCTTTTTTAATTTTGTTTGTGTTAATTTTCACAATAATGTCTGCCAATATTATTACTATTATTAATATTATATCTATTTTAGGAGTACTTCTTTGAGACATTTCAGCAGTAGATATTTATGTGCAAACACATTAAGAAAGGGAAAAAGTAAGTCGAATTTGAATTCTATGAATTAAGAGATCCTACTATTTTTAATTTAAGAAGTAAGTTCAACTTATATAATAGAAGAGTTCTATTTATATAATCTAAAAAAGAATTCTATCTCTAACAGCTAATTCTAAAATAATGTATATATATTTTTTTAATTTTACAGTTCAGATTTTCAATTTTCATTTTTCATCTCCACCAATCCACTTTATATTTTACTCTATGAAAAGTATTCTATTTTCATTCTTCTACTATTTATTTAATTTTCTCAATCAAATTATTATATCATATTTTTACTTATATATTAGTATTTATTTTTATATTTGTAATTATCAAATTCCAAATTAACAATTAAATTTAAATAAATTATTTTACAAAATTATAAAGTACATAACTTTAAAATAATGAAAAATGAAAAAAAATAAAACAAATGACGGAAATAAAGAATACAAACAAAAATAAAATATAAAGAAAGTAAAGAAAAAAAAAGAGATTATTTTGAATTTTAAAAAAAATGCAATTTGTGTAAATAGTACAACCCCAAAATGAGAGTGGACTATTTATGTTTTTTCAAAATGAAAATGCAAATGCCATTTTAACTCCACTTGCTGGAGATTTTTTATTATTTATTTTTTAATTTTGACGTCAAATGTCATTTAAACTCTACTGGTGGAGATGATCTAATAAAATGTGTTAATAAACCAAATTAATAAATTTATAATTAATAATAATTGTTGATGTTCAATTTCGTATGGACACGAGATTCAATGTACCGAGCAGAAAAATAGCAAGAAAAAAATGTGAAATAGATGAAATAAATATTACAAGTGGGTCACAAGTGTATATAAATAAAGAAATTCGAATCAATAGCGAAAATAAACAATTACTTCATTTAACTAAAACAAGCATTTTTAAAGTACATAATGAATAGAATGCATAAATGACGAGAGTTCCCCTTATTTAGAGACAATGGAGGGCTAAATACAAGTTTAAATTGTTAAAAAACCATAATGGTCGCCTTCCCATGTTTTTAGATGAGGGAATATAGGAGTTGCTGCAACTGTCGTTGCTCTTTCCGTAACAGTCAGGCTTTATCAACCTCCGACTTTCGACCTACTTCTTAGGGTTGGCAATTCGTGCGTGTCAGGTCGCTATCGTGTCGTGTCTTATCGTATCGGGTCATTATCGTGTTTGAGCTTAACGGATTCGTGTTGTGTTCGTGTTTGAGCTTAACAGGTACGTGTCGTGTTCATGCTTATTATTATCGTGCATGTTCGTGTCGAATCAAAAAAAATTAATCCTAAGTGTAAAGCTGACAATTTTATTAAGGTCAGTTTTTATCGTGTCAGATCGTTTTTGTGTCGTGTTATTATCGTGTTTGAGCTTAATGGGTTCGTGTTTGAGCTTAACAGGTTCGTGTCGTGTTCGTGCTTGTTATTATCGTGCGAGTTCATGTCGTGTTATCGTGTCATGTCAGAAATTGTCAACCCTACTCCTCGTGACGACGTCCTTTAGAGACCACCTTTGGGCATCCTCACTAAAACAACCTCCTTGAGGAGATCCTGAAATGATTTCAAAGGTCTCGTTGAGATGATCTCCTTGAGGAGATCTAACTGAGGCGATCTTCTCTAGAGCGTGCCCTCACTCAAGGCTAATTGGTGATGAAGTTCTTGGGATCAGTTGAAGGTGATCATCCTTTATGGCTAACTAAAGCTGGTCTTCACTGGATGATATCCGACACATTTGAGCTACTCAACTTCTTTGAGCTGTGTGTGTAAGCTGGTTCGGGATTTGGACTTGGACTTTCTTAATGGACTCTGAAATGTCCATTTTGACCTAGGCTCCAACTTTGATTATATTTTATATTTCTCTATTAATATTATTCGTATAATTATATTGTTGGGGGTTGAACCCATCTAGCCCACTTAGAGGCCCAATACACGGCCCATTTTGTCTTTTTCAGGTCCATCAAGGATGGTGGCTGATACGATCCTCGCCGGGAAGGTTTAGATAGCAGCCCAGGAACAAGAGTTGACACAAAACGGAAATGACTCAAACGGAACTGGAAACGGAAACAACGAACGAATGGAAGTTCAGCAATCCTAATTCGACCCTTCAAATGACGTATTCCAGATGAATCTCATATACGCCCCAAGAAGCTGAAGAACTAACGACACAGAACGGTAGAAGACACCACAATCGAATGTGTAAGTCCGGTTGATAAGTCAATTCGAATTTCAAGGAATCCACAGAAATTCTTGAGCTTTCAGAATAGGAGAATTAAACTCACAAATATTATTGACTGAAAACTGAGTCTAAATTCGAAAATAAGCAGCCCTATTTATAGGGTGAAAAACGAAATCTCTACTCCTAATCTATCTAGGAAATCAAATCTAAAAAGTATATCAAATCTTTCAAGATATACAACATATATATCTTGAAAATAATATCTAAAAGTAAATAAAATCTAATAACTAATTAAATTCAAAATTAAAACAAATCTAAGCCCAAATCAAATCAATTAAGCCCAAATGTCATAATTAAATTAATCCATCTTGACCCAATTTTATTTTTAACTCCGATGGGCTTCTTGAATACTTCTTGAGCCCAAATCTCTTTAATCAGCACTTGCAATCCATCTCTTAGCTTCTTGGCCCTAGCTCTCGTCATAGGTCCACTAGGAATATAGGCTGGATCTTGCTCTTGAACTGCACCTTGGGCTCCATCATTCCCCTCCTCTTGAAAAGGATTTATCCTCAAATCCAAGCTGTCACCTACATCAAAAGGACTTAAATCAGAAACATTGAATGTAGCACTCACATTATACTCACCTGGTAAGTCCAATTTATAGGCATTATCATTCACTCTCTCTAAGACTTGAAATGGACCATCCCCTCGGGGTAACAATTTCGATCGTCGTTGCAATGGAAATCTCTCCTTTCGCATATGCAACCACACCCAATCTCCAGGCTCAAACACCACCTTCTTGCGTCCTTTATTTGCTTGTTTTGCATACTGCTCTGTGCGACGCTCTATGTTAAGCTTGCTTTCTCATGAATCTGCTTCACAAAATCAGCCTTTTTCTGGCCATCAAGGTTAGTATACTCTTGGACAGGTAATGGCGATAAATCTAATGGAGTCCAAGGATTAAAACCATATACAATTCCAAAAGGTGAAAATTGAGTAGCAGAATGAACATCACGATTATAAGCAAACTCAACATGTGGCAAACATTCTTCCCATGACTTAATATTCTTCTTAATCACAGCTCTCAACAAAGTAGACAATGTCCTATTAACTACTTCAGTTTGACCATCAGTTTGAGGATGACAAGTAGTAGAAAACAAGAGTTTAGTACCTAACTTACACCACAAAGTCTTCCAAAAATAGCTCAAGAACTTAGCATCTCTATCAGAACAATGGTCCTAGGAATACCATGCAATCTCACAATCTCTCTAAAGAATAAATCAGCAATATGAGATGCATCATCAGACTTATGACATGGAATAAAATGTGCCATCTTAGAAAACCTATCAACCACCACAAAGATAGAATCACTCCCACGCCTAGTTCGTGGCAATCCCAACACAAAATCCATAGAAATATCAGTCCAAGGTGTAACAGGAATAGGCAATGGAGTGTACAAACCATGAGAATTGGACCTAGACTTAGCTTGCTTGCAAGTAATACACCGTCCACAAATTCTCTCAACATCACGTTTCATGTGTGGCCAAAAGAAATGATCATGCAAAATAGCTAAAGTCTTAGCAATACCAAAATGTCCCATCAAACCTCCCCCATGAGACTCCAACAGCAATAACTCACGTAAACAAATTTTAGGAATACACAACTTATTTCTTCTAAACAAATAGTCATCATGCCTAAAATATTCTCCATGAGCAGAAGTCTCACATGCAGCATATATATCACCAAAATCAATATCATACACATACAAGCTTTTAATGCCCTCAAAACCAAGTAACATAGCATCTAAAGTAGAGATCAAGGCATACCTCCTGGACAATGCATCAGCCACCACATTTTCTTTACCTTGTTTATACTTGATGACATATGGAAACGTCTCAATAAACTCCATCCAACGTGCATGCCTCTTATTCAACTTGTGCTGACTCTTCAAATGCTTCAAAGACTCATGATCAGTGTGAATTGTGAACTCCTTAGCCCACAAATAATGCTGCCACGTTTTTAAGGCCTTCACCAATGCATACAACTCCTTATCGTACGTAGGATAGCTCAAAGTTGCTCCATTCAGCTTCTCACTAAAGTACGATATGGGCCTCCTCTCCTGCATCAACACTGCACCAATACCAAATCCTGAAGCATCACATTCAATCTCAAAAGTTTTAGAAAAGTTAGGGAGCGATAGTACCGGGGCATGTGTCAATTTGTATTTCAACAACTCGAATGCTTTCTTTTGCTCGTCTTCCCATTTAAACTCCATATCCTTTTTGATTATCGCAGTCAGTGGGGCTGCGATGCTACTAAAGTGTGGCACGAACCGCCTATAGAAACTTTCCAGGCCATGAAAACTCCTAACATCTCCAATGTTCTTAGGACGTGGCCAATCTTGTATAGCTCTAATCTTTTCCTCATCAACCTGTACACCGTCTGCACTAACAACAAAACCAAGAAACACAAGCTTGTCCGTGCAGAAGATGCACTTTTTCATGTTAGCATATAACTTCTCTCTACGTAGTACATCTAAAACAGATCTGAAATGCTCCACATGCTCATCATGACTCTTGCTATAGATTACGATATCATCAAAGTAGACAACGACGAATCTGCCTATAAAAGCACGTAAAACATGGTTCATAAGGCGCATAAATGTGTTGGGAGCATTAGTCAATCCAAAAGGCATAACTAACCACTCATACAAACCAAGTTTTATCTTAAAAGCAGTTTTCCACTCATCCCCCTCTTTAATCCTAATATGATGATACCCACTCCTCAAATCAATTTTTGAAAACACACAAGAGCCATGCAATTCATCTAGCATATCATCTAAACTTGGAATAGAATGTCGATACTTTACCGTTTTGTTGTTTATGGCTCGGCAATCGCAGCACATCCTCATGGTTGAGTCCTTCTTGGGTACTAATAGAACAAGAACTGCACAAGGACTCAAACTTTCTCTCACATGCCCTTTTGCTAGCAACTCGCCGATTTGCCTTTCCAACTCCTTTGTCTCATCCGGATTGGTTCGGTAGGCTGGCCTATTTGGCAGTGTGGCGCCGGGCACGAAATCAATCTGATGTTCAATCCCTCGAATCGGTGGCAATCCAGCTGGTGTCTCATCAGGAAATACATCATCAAAGTCCTGCAAAAGAGAGTAAACAGAAGGGGGTAGAGAATCCAGAGTGTTAGTTAAAACCAAGCTCTCCTTATAGATCAACACCACCATCAACTTCTCCTCCTACACCGCCAATTTTATATCACTAGCCTTAGCTAGAAACGATTGGTGTACCACCCCTTTCTCCTTATTATCCCCATCTTGAACCACCACACCTCCCTCCTCATTCTCTAACTCAAACTCCTTTTGCAGCAACACTTGATCCTCAAAAACTTGTTTAGGAGTAAGAGGAACAAGTGAAAACTTTTTCTGATTGTACTCGAAGGAATACTTGTTTGTGAAACCATCATGCTTCACTCGCCTATCAAACTGCCATGGCCGCCCCAAAAAAATATGGCTCGCATGCATAGGAACTACATCACATAAGACCTCATCCTCATACTTCCCAATGCGAAATGACACTTTCACTTGCTTCACCACCTTGATGACTCCAGTCTCATTCAGCTACTGCAACTTATATGGCTTTGGATATTTGACCATTGGTAGTCCCAACTTCTTCACAATGGACTGACTAGCAATATTGGTGCAACTCCCCCCATCTATGATCATACTGCATACTTTGTCCTTAATATGACATCTAGTGTGGAAAATATTTTATCGCTGCTCCACATCATCTACTGCAGGCTGAACATTCAAGGCACGCCTCAGAACAAAATTAAGCGCTTTAGGCGCTTCTATCTCCTCTTCATCCTCATTATTATCAGGATCTTCTAATGTAGGTATCTTCGGATCAACACTCTCATTCTCGTCATCCATCACCACTTCCCCATTATCTCGGATCATCATCACCCTCCTATTCGGACACGCACTAGCTATGTGTCCATAGCCCTGACATTTATAACATTTACGATCATGATTCCAAATATCAGGAGTAACAGGTTTACCTTGAATCTTGGAATCTAGTCTGGGCGCGACAAATGGTTTCTTGTCGACTCGAGGCTGCTCCTCCGTCTTCCATGGAACTCGTTTAGATGTGGAACCACTACCAGCCTGGTATTCCCTCCAGCCTGTAGGGTTCTGCCTCGTGCTACTACCACTGCCCCTCCTCTTGAGCTGATTCTCTATTTTAATTACCATGTGCACCATGTCTTCCAACTGAACGTAATGGTGCAATTCTACAGCATTCCTGATCTCCCAATTCAGCCCAGATAAAAACCTTGTCATGGTTGCCTCCCTATCTTCTTCCACATTAGCACGAATCATGGTTATCTCCATCTCCTTGAAGTAGTCATCCACGCTCCTACTACCTTGCCTCAGATTCTGCAGCTTATTATATATCTCTCTGTAAAAATAACTTGGCACAAAGCGCTTCCTCATAAGTGATTTCATTTCCTCCCATGTCTCCACAGGCTGCTCTCCATTGCGCCTCATACTCTTCACCAATTGATCCCACTAAACAAGAGCATAATCAGTGAACTCAATCGCTGCCAACTTCACCTTCTTTAGCTCAGAAGAGTTATGGCATTCAAACATCATCTCCACTTTTCTCTCCCATTCCAGATACGCCTCGGGATCATTCCTGCCCTGAAAGGAAGGGATATTCATCTTGATCGTTGCCAAATTATTATCATATGCATCGTCATCAACGTCCTCCTCATAAATGGGATTTTGTCTCAGATGCACCCCACGTCCACCACGTCCACCATTACCAGAATTATCCACAGATGTATGTGATAGCTCCAATTGAGCCATGCGCTCATCTATCCTGTCACATAATTCCCCAAATCATGTATTTAACGTGACCTCCAAGGTTATTATCTCCCATTCCACCAGAAGATGACTCATTTTGATCAGCTTTTGACATCCCTGCAAAAAAATGTTAGATAAAAAGAAATAAAGTACCTCACCACCTCACATACACGTGTATCACTCAGTTATTGGAATTCACTCACGCTCGTGTATCACTCAGTATGTACGGCTTTTTTTTCAATCCCTCTAATAATCTCACTCACTCTTGTCTTTTACCACTCAAATTCTCCTTCTGAAAGGCTGAAGAACCTCAAAATCCCTAAATGTATGAAAAAAATTCAAAATTGACAAAATTAATAGAACCGGAATTATGAAAAAGGGTGTACAAAAATTGGACGGAAAGACTTGAAATGACTCAAGGAACCTAACGGACACAACTAAAATTAACCAATTTTCGGCCCCAAAAAAATTCAAATTTTGAAAAATTTTGGCCCAAAAATTTCGACTTTTCCCAGGACCACCAGAAGACCCCCGGGAACCTAGAAGTCAAACTTAAAAGTAACGAAAATGGCAAAACTTAAAACTTAGGGTTCGAAGTCCCTTTGTATTATTATTATTATTATTTCTGCGGGTTTGCCTCTTTCACGAATAAAAGATACGAATTATTCCAGGTAATACACAGGACACGAAAGAGAATGATATGATATGGATTGATTTATATGTGAGAGGGATGAAAAGATTTGATATAGATATGGATTGATTTAAATGTGAGAGGGATGGCAAGATTTGATATAGATATGGATGGAAAGATATGATATGGATATTGATGAGAAGATATGATATGGATGTAACAATATCTATCAAGATACCCTCGTCCCAACACAATCCCAACTCGAATAACGTAGATCAAAATCACAATATCTATCGAATTTTTTTTGAGACTACGAACGAAGAGAGAAAAAGAAAAAATAATTATACGAAATTGGACACAAATGGATGAAATTGGACAGGCAGACGTATGACACCAATATGACTCAATATGCAGATACGATGATAAAGATGACGCTAGACAAGACACAATTTTTTTTTGAGACACGCACAATAAAAAAGACACGAAATTAAACTCGAAGGAAAGGAAAAGAGAGACACGACCTAGTTCTTGATACTAAAATGATACGATCCTTGCCGAGAAGGCTTAGATCGCATCCCAGGAACAAGAGTTGACACAAAAAGGAAACGACTCAAATGGAACTGGAAACAGAAACAACGAACGGATGGAAGTTCAGCAACCCTAATTCGACCCTTCAAATGACGTATTCCAGATGAATCACATATACGCCCCAAGAAGCTGAAGAACAACGACGGAGAACGGTAGAAGACACCATAATCGGATGTGTAAGTCCTGTTGATAAGTCAATTTGAATTTCAAGGAATCCACATAAATTCTTGAGCTTTTAGAATAGGAGAATTAAACTCACAAATCTAAGCCCAAATCAAATCAATTAAGCCCAGATGTCATAATTAAATTAATCCATCTTGACCCAATTTTCAACTATGATGGGCTTCTTGAATACTTCTTGAGCCTAAATCTCTTTAATCAGCACTTGCAATCCATCTCTTAGCTTCTTGGCCCTAGCTCTCGTCATAGGTTCACTAGGAATATAGGCTGGATCTTGCTCTTGAACTGCACCATGGGCTCCATCAGTGGCCCACCAAGAAAGCAGTGGGGTGGTTCGATGAGGCCGAATCTCAATCAATGACAGTTCGATCTGTAAGGAAAGCAGTCCAAATGCCAAGGAAAGAATCCTTCACGTGCGCTTCAAACTTCCTAACGGTCAATTGATGCTCGACAGAAGAGTAACGGGAAGATAACAACAAGCACGCGGAAATCTCAGAGAGGGCCAACCGCCCACGACTCAACCACCCCGATATCCTCGGGAGCGCCGCCCAATTGCCTAGCTAGGTTCGCAGGAACCCTAGATAAAACCCTAACTCGCCTACCCCTATATATACGACCCCTGTACGCTGATTTGGCCATCTAGACACATATACGTAGCTCGAATAGATTAGCTTTCACTACGCAATTCGGCAAGTCACAAGCCTTGTACCTACACGCTTATTTTTCTGAAAAATAAAGACGGTGGTCACCGGATCCGGCTGTCGCATTCGGTTATCTTCCATTTATTGCTTTTCCTATTCTTATTCTGTTATTTTCTGCATTTTGTATTGCTATGTTCCCGGGGCTCCGAATTCAGTAATTTCAAACCTCAACAATTCGGCGCCCACCGTGGGGCCCCTGGTACAAATCTGCACTAACCCTACTTGCAGGAAATGGCGGACAACCCAAACAACACCAATGAGATCGAGATCAATGATGGAAGGGCCGCTCCGCCAACAAGACGAGATCGAGGAGCCAACACCGGCACAGGCCGCGGGTCCACCACTAGGACCGGTCGTGGGCAAACCCCCATTGTTGCCGCAGGAGCAGGTCGCGGACAGCCCACGGCACCCAGGATAGGGGCCCCTCTAGGCGGATCGGTGGACGATTTCATGAGAGCATTCATTATCACTCCTCTCGCAGAGTTGACATTTTCGCCTCCGCCTCCCTCCGCTCTAGCGGACCCTCAAGTCTCGAGACTAGTCAGCCAGGTCGAGAGTGCCAGAATGACAATAGAAATGATTGGAACACGCATGGAAGACATAGCGACGAGGTACGAGCTCCTCGAAAGAGAAAACAGGAGGTTGCTGTAGGGATTTCATGTGAACCGAATCACAAAATCCAACTGAACCGGATCGATTTATGGATATAGTACAAATCAAAATTTACAATAAAACCTAGCATGCTCATATGAATTTAATTCTTAGAATTGTGGATTGAGAGATTACCGTAAATCCGTTGAGTCAGATCCGATCTTTCGCGTTTGAATATCCAATTTCCAATTCAACCACGTGATTTGATTTATTCGGCGAAAATAGAAATTAGAACCCTAATTTCTTGATAAAATTGAAAACAAAGAAAGGAAGAAAAAAGAAAATCTTGTTCTCCAGATCAGATCTTCAGGGCTGTGTCCCAATGTTGTTCAGATCTGCTACTAGTTAGGATTCCATAGATCTGTGTTGTAGGCCGGAGCAGAAAAACTCTACTTCTCCTCTCTACAGGCGCCGCCCCTCTCTCTCTGCTCTAGGGTTTTGACTGATTTGAATAATCACAAAACTGGATTGGGTTTCCAAGAGACAGTGGTCTATTTATAGACCCAGGGTTTTATCCCTAATGGGCTATTGGGCCTTTTTTCAGCATGTTTATTTGGGTCAGTCCTGGTACCTAATGCAAATAATAAAGTGGGCCTTTAAATTAATTAATTCCCATGTCCACAACCCATGATACAATTAATTAATTAATATTAATTCTTTTTCACAACAGAATTAATACTGACCTACCCCTTTATTACCACGTTATGAGAACGGGCTGCATTAATTGAGAATCCCCATATTTAAGGTTACCGGACATTCATTAATTAATTGGAGCCTCTGACAAGCTCTAACTACAATTAATTAATATCTTATAATTCCTGAGTAGTACCACTCAAACCTTATCACTCGTGCCTGAACTTAATCAGCCTGCAGGACTTTGGCACGATGAATGTCATTGAGCTCCTCAGGGAATGTCCCCATCCTATTACTCGGATATGGATACCTAAACCCAGTCTCAGGCGGTACTACACGAACTGTGTTACCCAAGATGCGGATATACGAGCACGTTACTCAGGCTCTCCACCATGGCAAGTCAAAGCAACAGTCAACCCGTGCAAAACCCTGAACCTTCGTTAGGGTTTGGACACAATCAATATTGAGATCTTGTATTCGCTGATGTCAGACAGTCGAATACATCTCACTGTGGTCCATCAATACGCCACCCCTGCATACCAGCATGTCAAGTAACCAAGATAGACTACTTATTCCAACAATGCCGCAGCCATCCAGACAGACGTATCTTCATACGCTGTCTCGGCTGTGATCAGGTTTATGTCTCACTAGGTCAAGTGATCATACTGTCTTCTGCGATCTACAACACGCCGTATGATCGTCCTTATCGGTGAGACAAGAGGATACCATTGTTACATACATGTAAGATTGTTTGACAGATAAGAGAAATAAACCGTCGTATACTCATTATAATAAATGCTTTGAGTATACAAAACCCATCAATCTCCCACTTATACTCAAAGCATAACTAAGCTATTAAAGAGTATACAGTCCGTCTATCTAGCCTGCTATCTCTTTAACCACTGTTAGTGGTCGGCATCCACCTCAGACCCAGCTCACGAATATGTCTTTCGTAAAATTTCTGCGGCAAGCTCTTTGTAAATGGATCAGCAAGGTTGTCCTTAGTGTCAATCTTCTTGATCAGCACATCACCTCTCGATATGATTTCTCGTATGATATCGTACTTTCTCTCTATGTGTTTGCTTGCCCTGTGAGACCGCAGTTCCTTTGAGTTTGCCACTGCACCAGAGTTATCACAATAAATTGTGATGCTCCTCGGCAAACTCGGGATCATGCCCTACTCTTAAAGGTAGTTAAGAAACACATTGCAACGGAATAAATCCATAGCAATAAAAAAGCAAGAATTGGAAAATTGTAAAAATAATTCAGCAACGGAAAAAATCCGTAGCAAATAAAAATATTTGTAACAACGTAATTCCATAGCAAAATAAAAATAATTTGCAATGGCATAAATCCGTATCAAATAAAAGACATACTGCAACTAGATAAATCCGTAGAAAACCGAAGAAATGTAAAAATAAATAAAGAAAGGGAATATTGATATTAAAAAATCTGCAACAGAAAATATCCGTAGCAAATCGAAGAAAAAAAATAATGCAATGTGCAACGGAGTAGATTTGTAGCAAAATAAAAAATATAATGCAATAGCAATAAAAAAGCAACGGAGTAGAGCGTAGCTAAATAATAAACCACACTGCAACGCAAGAAATCCGTAGTTAATAGGAGTATAAAAAAAATATGAAAATGCATACTGCAACGGAATAAACCGTTGCTTGGTAATAAATTTTACATAAGAAAACAGACTTGCGACAGATTAATCCGTTGGTAATAAAGAAAAAATGACCGCAACAAAATCACGTAGTAATTCCGTTTTTATTGTCAAAATTTAAATTTCCAATTTTTTTTTATATTATGTTGTTATTCCGTTGCTGGTCCGTTTTAGTTAGCAACGAAATTTTATTCCGTTGCAATTTCCTTTGCTATAATTGCATTTTTTTGTAGTGGTTCCTGAGCCATACCCCCTCTTTCGAGGCGTCGGAGGCGGCGACATATTCCGCCTCCATGGTAGAGTCAGCAATGCATTTCTGCTTTGAGCTCCTCCAAGATACAGCTCCACCTCCCAGGGTAAACACATATCCTGAGGTTGATTTCTTCTCATCCTGATCCCCTTGGAAATCCGAGTCCGTATAACCCACAGTGCACAAATCCTCATTTTGATAAACTAGGCAGTAATTCCTAGTTCTCTTCAAATACTTGAGGATGTGCTTTACCGCAGTCCAATGTGCCTGTCCAGGGTTAGACTGATATCTTGTTACCATGCCAACGACATAACATATATCTGGCCTAGTACACAGCATCGCATACATGAGGCTACCCACCGTCGAAGCGTATGGTACAAGACTCATCTTATCTTTCTCCTGTTGTGTCTGAGGACACTGCCCATTAGAAAGATGAACGCCATGTTTGAAAGGTAGCAAGCCTTTCTTGGCGAGTTGCATGCTGAACCGGGCTATCACAGTATCCACATAGGATGCCTGGGATAAGCTCAACATTCTTCTCTTATGATCTCGTAAGACCTTAATCCCAAGAATGTAGCCAGCTTCTCCCAAATCCTTTATTTGGAACTGTTCGGATAACCAAACCATGATTTCCGACATCACTCCCTTGTTGTTTCCAAATAGGAGTATGTCATCAACGTAAAGTGCAAGGAAAACCACGCTCCCATAACACAAAGTCGGTAAACACAACTTTCATTTTCCAACTGTGCAAATCCATAGGATTTAATCACATCGTTGAAACGTAAGTTCCACGACCTTGAAGCTTACTTAAGTCCATACAAGGACTTCCTAAGCTTCCAAACAAGATGTTCTTCACCCTTGCGTATGTAACCTGCGGGTTGTTGCATATAGATGTCCCTACCTTCTTCAAGGTAACCGTTTAGAAAAACGTTTTTAACATCCATCTGCCAAATCTCGAGGTCCATATGCACAGCTATGACAAGGAGTATCCGGATGGGTTTGAGCATGGCTACGGGTGAAAAGGTTTCGTCATAGTCAATGCCCTCTTTCTGACTATAACCCTTTGCCACCAGCCTGGCTTTAAAAGCCGTGATCTTTCCATCCGCTCCTTTCTTTCTCTTGTATACCCATTTGCACCCTATGGCCCAAAAGCCATCCGGCAATTTAGTTTTCATTCCATAGATGTTATGGATTCAATCTTAGAATACATGGCGAAATGCCATTTGGCAACATCCTTGTCCTGCATTGCCTCTTCGTAAATCAGTTGGTCAGAGTCCTCATGTCCGTCTTCCGGGCTCAAGTCCGAAGACTCACCCACGAACATGTACCTTTCCGGCTGGAAAATCACTCTCCCACTACGACGAGGAATTGGTGCCGTGTTAGTAGTAGGTGCAGTAACTTGTGGTTCTGCACCTTGCATTGAAGAACGTGTCTGTGGTGTTGTACCTCTCACAGGTGCACCCACATCTACTCGTTCCCCTTCCATTGGAATCGCATTCTCGTTTTCAATTTCTTGAAGAACGATATCACTCCCCGACTTGTGATTACTCACATACTCGTCCTCCAAGAATCTAGCGTTGGTGCTAACAACGACTCTCTAACTCTCAGGACAGTAAAAGTAACCACGTTTCTTTGCCTGGGATACCCTATGAACAACATTACTTTTGACCTGCTTTCTAACTTACTAGGTTCTTTCGACAGTACGTGTGCCGGACAGCCTCATACTCTAAACTTGCACAAACTGATTTAGAAGGCACCACATTTAACACGTAAGCTGTTGTTTCCAATGCGTAGCCCCAAAACGAAATTGGTAAGTTTGTATAACTCATCATTGATCTTACCATCTCTAGAAGAGTCCTATTTCTTCTTTCAGCTACACCGTTTTGCTGGGTAGTACCTGGTGCAGTCCACTGGGATGTAATCATGTTATCTGACAAATACTGCAGGAACTTGATAGCGAGGTATTCGCCACCGCGGTCAGATCGTAGTGACTTGATAGCTTTCCCGACCTTCTTTTCTACCTCAGCCTTGAATTCTTTGAATTTCTCAAAGCATTCAGACTTGTAGCGAAGCAGGTAAACATATCCGTACCTTGAGTAATCATCAATGAAAGTGACGAAGTACTCGTGCCCTCCACGAGCCTGCGTGGACATCGGTCCACATAAGTTACAATGGATCAATTCCAACACTTCCTCTGCTCGAGACTGACTAGCCTTGAAAGGCCTAGTTGATATCTTGCCCTTGATGCAGGATTCACAGACTTGATAAGGTACAACCCCGACTAAGTCTAATGTACTGTCATCTACAAGTCTCTGAATCCGTTTCAAGCTGATGTGACCCAGTCTCAAGTGCCAAAGATATGTAATATCCTCATCAGAAGAAGTGAGTTTTCTCTTTCTAGGATTATCAATTACGAATGAATTACATGCAATACTTGCGGAAGACTTATGATTGCATCTAATAACATAGAGAGAATTATTCAGCATCCCACGACAGATAACACCGTTATTATCAATGATAGAAACACCACTATAAAAAATAACTTGAATATCCATCAACATAAAGTTTGGAAACTGAAATAAGGTTTCACCAAAAATCCGGCACGTACAAAACATCTCTCAAAGTTAAAACAGAATCATCAAAGTACAAGGTGAAATCTCCAATAGCAGCTGCACTCACTTGTGCTGCGTTCCCCATTGAGATGGTAACCTCGTCATTCTTCAGCACCCTCCTCGGTGTGAACCCCTGCAAACTGTAACGAACATGATCAGTAGCTCCAGTATCCACTACCCACGAATGAGTAGAAACCGATGCTAAACATGTTTCTGTTACAAATGCAAATGACGTACCTTGTCCTTTAGCATTCGAACAATCCACCTTTCTGCATCCAGCACACCTCTTCTTCTTTGGAGTGACCTTAACCCTCTTCACCTTCTTTGACTTGCTTTCACTTACTGCTTTCCTGAGCTTGCTTTCAGCACCGTCATCTCCAACCTTGGAGGTTGTCGATCCAGTACTAGAAGCAGTCAGAACAGGCATCCGTGCTCGCATGGAAGATTGCTCGACCACAAGGTCCTCAAGTAGCTCATGCAGAGCATACTCTCCCATTGCAGCAACAACCACCTTAAAGTCATAAAAGGTGTCCGGAAGAGAGTTCAGGATGATATCAATCTCGCCTTGCACACCGATATTACCACCCCGCACAGTGAACTGTCTCATGAGATCAATCATAGACATCATGTGCTCCGTCACAGAACTATCTTCAACCATCTTCTTGCACACAAGATCATGCACAAGTTTATAGTTAATAGTCCGCTCCACGTTGCCATAGGCTGTCAAGAGTTCCTTCCAGATCTCTCCAACCCTTTTGAGATACTCATACTTGTGCCTTTACTCTCTAGACAGGGAACCCGTGATGAGCCAGAAGGCAAACTCATCAGCATCCTCCCATCTTTCATAAAATTCAAGCTCAAGTTTACAGACCTTATCACGAGTACGCAACAGTGGATCCATGAAAAGAACGTATGCTTGATTTTTCAAATAAAGGACGTGTTTAATGCAAAAACTCCATTCAGGGAAGTTTGGACCAGTTAGAGGATTGAGAGCAAGTAAATGATCGAAAGTAGACATAGACATATCTGAAATAATAAAGAATCTTAAATAAGAACATAAATGTATAACTTCGAAAACAAATGCATTGAAAACCTTTTAATAAATCAAATACAAATGATTTCCACTAATTGCCCAAGAGGTCCCACCGCAAGCTACACTTGTAGACATTTACGATGTCACCCTCAACTAGAACTGTGGGTTTTAAGCCCCAATCCATTTAATTTCACTACCATGTCAGGAAGCTTTTGACACTAGAAATTAATAATTAGTGAAAACCTTAGACCAAGCCATCTCTCAAGAACAGGGATGCTATTCTTGCATTATATTCTAAGATGCTTCTAAGCAATTAACCACAAATTTAACTCCGGCCAAAAGAGACAGTTTAGCATGGCACTTAACCATACCGTACAACCCTTAAAGCCTTTGTTATCTATAATTTAAATCAATCCTAGAATACTTATGAAAGAGATTTACGCAAGCTACACTCGTAGACGTTTACGCAAAACCCTCCCACATTCATATGATTTAAATTGTTTGTCTAGAAATCCCAACAACCGTACCCATGCACCTCTAGGAACTAGCAAGCTACACTCATAGACGTTTACTAGTACGAGAGATACACTAACAGCCTAGGACCGCTTTGTGGAGGTCTATTGATTTTAATTAAAAAATCAGCTTAGTATTTTTCTTTTAAAAGGTTTCTTATATGCGCGCATATAATTTCTTTGTTATTATATTTTCCAAATTTTTGCATGTAATTAAACAAGCCCAAAAATTCCCAAAATATAATCCAACAAAAGAAATTAATCACATAAGCATGCTTGGAAAGCTGTAAATAATAAAAGCGATAAATCATGTTTTTCCTATTATCTACACATGCATAATTGCGCACATAATAAATCACATATCATACGAGTACAATTAAGGCAAACAAAAATTCCTCGTGGCCCCACAAAATAGGAAAAATAAATCCTATCTATTGCAATTTGAATTTTGAATCTATTTGGATAAATCCAAATCTTTTCAAATCTTCTAGGGCCTCCAAATCTTCAACCACCAAATCTTTTGGGATTTAGGCCTTTGTGATCTGATGATTTGCCCTAAACCTAATGCAAACCCTAGGGTTTACACAGGATTGTACAAACCACCAAAACACGAGTCACCGCCGCAGGGACAGCAGCCGCCGACAACAGCCACTGCCGCCGCCGGACCGCCGCACGCGCCCAGCCGTGCGCTCGTGGCCCTCGGCCACCGTCCGCCGCGCGTGCAGCCCGTGCACCGTGCCTCCCGCACGTGCCGTCGCCCGCCGCTGTCGGCTCCGTCTTTGTTCTTCGTCCTCGACCCGTCCAGATTACAGATTTAAAAAATACAAAATTTACAGAATAATCTATTCTATTACAAATTTTCAAATCTACACTAATCACAGATTTTCTCGTGATTTTACAAAATTAATTCAGCCCTACACGAATAAACCACCGCGGGTTGAATCAAACGGGTTGCCACGAGTAACAAAAACCATCCACAAAAACAAAATTCATACATGCATATTTGAATTTATTGTCCACAATAGAGCCATAAATCAGAACCTGGCTCTGATACCAATTGTAGGGATTTCATGTGAACCGAATCACAAAATCCAACTGAACCGGATCGATTTATGGATATTGTACAAAATCAAAATTCACAATAAAACCTAGCATGCTCCTATGAATTTAATTCTTAGAATTGTGGATTGAGAGATTACCGTAAATCCGTAGAGTCTGATCCGATCATTCGTGTTTGAATATCCAATTTCCAAATCAACCACACGATTCGATTTAATCTGTGGAAACAGAAATTAGAACCCTAATATCTTGATAAATCGAAAACAAAAAAAGGAAGAAAAAAGAAAATCTTGTTCTCTAGATCAGATCTTCAGGGCTGTGTCCCAATGCTGTTCAGATCTGCTACTGGTGAGGATTGCACAAATCTGTGTTGTAGGCTGGAGCAGAAAAACTCTTCTTCTCCCCTCTACAGGCGCCGCCCCTCTCTCTCTCTGCACTAGGGTTTTGACTGATTTGAATAATCACAAAAGTGGCTTGGGTTTCCAAGAGAGAGTGGTCTATTTATAGAACCAGGGTTTTATCCCTAATGGGCTACTAGGCCTTTTTTCAACATGTTTATTTGGGCCAGTCCTGGGACCTAATGCAAATAATAAAGTGGGCCTTTAAATTAATTAATTCCCATGTCCACAACCCAGGACACAATTAATTAATTAATATTAATTCTTTTTCACCACAGAATTAATACTGACCTACACTTTTATTACCACGTTATGAGAACGGGCTGCAATAATTGAGAATCCTCATATTTATGGTTACCAGACATTCATTAATTAATCGGAGCCTCTGACAAGCTCTAACTACAATTAATTAA
>JAPKLW010000670.1:304935-333144 GCA_026898455.1 Plectranthus barbatus
CTTATCAATTGTAATGGATGTATTTGATTTCAACTTTGTATTGTTACAGTTGAGAGGTATGTTGCTCTAATTCAATGTGGATGTTGATTTGAACAAGGATGCATGGAGATTAGGTTTGATAATTGTTTGTTTACTTTCCTTTGAGGGATTGAATTGCACTTGAGCTTGTTCCTTATCTCTTAGGTGTAGGTAATAGCCAGCTTTTGAGATAGTTGATGTGAACGCTGCAGCCAACACGCGGGCGGAATTGTCATGAAAAGTGTATATTCTTACGATTTTAGTTCCAATCCCTGTGCGGGGCTAGGTCGTAGGGCGATAATTGACGGTCGATTGGGAGTGATCTAGGGGTTAATAACGTAGCTGTTTGCAATTCCTAGTGTCATCTACCGCTAGTTATCCGTAGCAAGTGACTAGCGAATGTAGGGTCGATTGCTCAACCTCCTAGGGATTAAAATGTGTTTACATCAATGATTAACCTAATTGGATTACATCTACGTTCATTCAACATCCTATCTACCTCATTTGAGTAATTGCTTGTCTTGGTTTACCAATGTGTGGAGAGAATTGATTGAATGTTGATTGTTGGTTTAATTCATTGTTTGTTATATGATGTTAGCATAGGTTCAAATTGAATGTCTAGATTGATAGAAATTACTCAACGATTTTATTTTGCCTAGCTATTAGACTTTGCTATTGTTTCCCGGTAATCTAGCGGGCGAAGGGAAGAAGGACATGGATTGATTACGTGAAGAAAGGTGACATCGAAATGCCTTTACCAGAGGAGATAGAAAGGGTACCTATGTTGGATAAGTTAGTTGGAGGAGAAGAGATCTTGGATAGTGGTACTTGTGAGCTTGGAGAAAGGAATATTGCTAGTAAGAAAGAGGGTCCCGGAGGTTTCGTAGTTGGGTGTAAGATTGGAGACAAGTGTATTGAGAAGGCATTGTGTGATTCCGGAGCGAGTGTCAACCTTATGTCATGGGACTTGTATAAGGAGTTGGAGGTTGGGAACCTCAAATCTACAAGTCAAGTGATCCAATTGGCTAATCATGCTTTATTTTGCCCAAAAGGGGTGGTTGAAGATGTCCATGTTGAAGTGTTGACGTTTACCTTTCCGGGAGACTTTCTTGTAGTTGACATGAAAAATGAGGGGGTTATACAACTAATCTTCAGGAGGCCATTTTTGCACACAGCCGATGCTTTATTTGACATGAAACATGGTGAACTTACATTCCGTTGTTGTGGCAAGGAAGTAGTGTTTTCTTTACCTCCGAAGAATGTGGATGCAAGTGAAGTTGAGAAAGCTGGGAAAAAGAAGAGGATGAAGGATGTGCTTGATCCAGGTTTAGATATCATGAGTGAGGAGAATGAAGTCTACAAAGATTCGGGGGATGAAGAGGAACTTGATCAAATTCGTATGAACAAAGCTCGAGTGGATACGGATCCACCACGAAGTGCAAGAAGGAAGCTTCTTTTCCCGGAGGAGCATGTGATCATTGATCGAGGTATGAGTTTCGGTTCATCACCTTTTGACCATGATTGACATGAGGTATGATCATCGAGCTTTTGACGTTAAACAAGCGCTTATTGGGAGGCAACCCAATGTTTAAATTTAGTTACTTTGCATTTTTGAATAATGGTTTGTTATTGATTTTTATTGAATAATGTGGTTTGTTGTTGTGAAGGGTTCCTAATTGTTTGTGGTGCTACACTTTCATTTGACAATGTGTGTATGAAGGATAGAAAGGATGGAAGGCAACATGATCGGGATGATGCTGAAAAGAGGGCAAAAATTGGCGAAAGCAGGGGTAGCTCGGCCGAGCGGTGCAGGCTCAGCCGAGCTGGGTCGAATGCCTCGGACAGAGGCCTCGCTCGGTCGAGCGAGCCCAAGCGTGCTAGCCAGCCCGCGCGGACAGACCTTTCGCTCGGCCGAGCCGTGCGCAATTATAAAAGCTCGGTCGGACAATTGCTCGACCCATATGCATCTCGATCAAAATTTCTCTTCTAAAATTTTCTCCCATACTTTTGTGCATTGAATTGTTCTTATCTCACCTTCAATTTCTATTATGGCTAGCAAACGAGCACGGAGTGAGGGTTCTTCTTCTAGCGGACGTCCAAAAGGATTTGGTGATGAGGAGTTTGCCAAATACAAGAAATTGGCGATGCGACAAGTTGTTGGCGCCAAGTATTTGTGCCGGGAGACGTTGAATGCAATGAAATTAAAGGAAGATGTATGGAGTCTACTCAAAGGTATTTGGTGGAAGAAGTTGCTCAAGGCGAATTGGCCCGGATACATGGATTTGTCAAGGGAGTTCTTGGCCTCAATCACTGTCATGAAAGGTGCAGGGGGAATTCCATTATCTGTGAAGTTCAAAATCCGAGGTAAAGAGTATTTCTTTCAACGTGCTCAAGTTGATGAGATTTATGGGTGTAATCCGGAATCTGTGTTTATACATGATAATGTGAGATTAGGAGATTTTTGGGAAGAAATTTTGGGTATTCCATCGGGTGAACATTTCAATATTAAGAATTGTCGTGCTACTGCAATTAGGAATCCAGTGATTAGGTATATTCATAAATTTGTTGGTGGTTCTGTCTGTGGGAGGTATGAGTCTAGTAACGTGATTACGCCGGAATTGTCTATGCTTTATGCTTTGATGAATGATATTCAGTTCTCTTTGGGGGCTATGCTTATGGATGCATGGAGTCGGGGTGCAAGTACAAAAACTCGTACTTTTAGTTGTGGAATGATTACTCCCATTTTTGAGAAAATTGGTGTGGAATTAACGGGTAATTTTTCTCCTGCTGTGTATCTTGACACTCATTCTTTGCTTGCTGGGAGGTTTCTTGTGCCTGATCCCCGTGGTAGTAGTTATTACTATAAGTTTGGGGAAAGGGTGTTGGAACTCCCTTGTGATGGGTTGACTACTGTCGAAGATTTGGGGGATCAGTCTAACTGGTTACTTGATTCCGAAGATCACCAATCTTTTGTTGGAGTTCTTTCGCCTGATGGATTTTTCAGTTCTTTGGTCGAACTGAGAGCGCGAGGTGAGTTACAAGATGAAGGCTCAAGCACCCGAGCTCCTCCATAGCCCGGACAGTCTTCGGCTACAGAATGGCAGCAGATGATGACGATGCTCACTAGAACAACTGATACTGTTGATGCTTTGTCTTCTTCTTTGCAGGGCCTAGTTACGAGGCTAGATTCTATCCATTATGATTTTTCTACATTCCGAGCCACCATCACTTTGAGGTTCGACAGAGTCGACCGGGATGTAGAGACCTTGCAGGAGGATGTTCGTGAGCTCCATCGCCGAGTGCCAGTTCCGTATTCTCGTCGTCCTCGTCAGCCACCACCAACAAATCAAGGGGAGTAAAAGCGCACCGGTTACCTTTTTACAAACTTAGTCTCACTTGACTAAGTTTGGGGGGAGTGGTCGGTATCCGGTGCTCTTCTCTGGTTTACTCTTCTATCTCTATCTCTATCTTTATCCTTAGTTTAGATTAGTTTGTTGAATTTGAATAACATTGGTCATTCGATATGGTTGTAATATGATATTGATCTACTCTTGTTTGATTGTGGATATTGGATGTTGAATGTGATTGGCTTTTACTTTTATTGAATGGTTGTGATGAATCATTTCGCGAGCTTGCATGAGTTGAATTCTTTCTATTTGGCTTTGGTGTGTGGATATGTATAATGGTTTGGTATGAATGGTTGTGCTAGTGGATAAATGTTATAATTTTTCTTGAGATATTGGTTTGTGGAAAGATTGGTGGATATGAGAGCTTATTTGGCTTTATTATGCTCAATTGTTTGGTGGTGTTGTATTGATGTGTAGTAGGTGCAAATAAGGAATGGAGAGCGGTTTGATCATGTCTACCAATGGGTAACACTTTCTATCGTTTCTCCTACCATTTAGTTTCAATTTAATTGTTCATGGCATGTAGATTGTTAATTAGGTTGTTGTGTGCTTGTCGTGTGTGTATGATGAACCCAAACAAGAATTGGAGATTTGAATCATGATTTACTTTGTAAGGCTTAAAATTTGCTTTGACCAATGATAGGGCATAATCTAGTTGTTAAGGCGTGCTCGAATTGAACTTTTGAATTGCTGAGTTTTGTGCGAGGTTAATGCCTAGAACTTGACAAAAGCCGAGAGTTTTTGAGCATTGATATTGTCATACTTTGATCGATTGTGAGTGGCAAGGTTGAGAGCATAAAATCTAGAACTTGAATATATTCTCTATCTATTAGACACGAGTTTGGTAACTAAAAGATGATCTTAGGCCATCAATTCTTAGTCCTTCCTTTCACTTCGGGAGTATAAGGTGGTTGATATCATAATTTTGCCCTTCATACCCTTGATTCCCGTGATTGAGCTTAATGGCGATATTTCTTTTGAAATTATTAGGACAAATTTTGGGGGAATGAGTGTATGAGGGTGAATACGGAGATGACAGTTGGGTTGGGAATTGTTTGAGTTGTGATAGTTGAGGTAATAAAGTATGATTGTAGGATTGATAAGAATCCTAGAAAAATGAGCACCAACAAAAATTTTGGGTGCTAGAAAAGAATAGAAAAGAAAAAGAGAGAGAGAGAGAGAAAAAGAAAAAAAAGAAAAAAGAAAGGCACCGTGAAAAATGAAGGTGCTAGAAAAAGAAAATGAGAAAAGAAAGAAAATGTTGAGAGTCATGTGATGAAAAAGCCTCAAGGTTAGAAGTGGATTGAAGAGAATAAGTTTGGGGGTTTTGGGATATGGAGAAGTTCGTCACTTTAGCCCAAAACCACCTACCTTTTAGTAAGCCACGTTATAACCGAAAACAAAGACCTTTTTGATTTTAGGAACCAACTCATTGTAGTATAGTGGTGAGAATTGTTTCAAGCCTATGGAAATTGTGCTCGATATCTTGTGAATGAGTGAATTCATCAAGCCCTAAACACGTAAGGGAGTGCTTTCATTTCTTTATCCAATATTGATGAGTGGTTCAAGTCGTTAGCATTAACTATGTCACAAAGTTAGGTGATAATCTCGTTCGATAAGAGCATGCCAAGATGACTATGATGAGCTATGAGGTTGTGTGATGAGGTTTATTGATTGCCTTACTTTGTTTTGATTGAGGACAATCAAAGGTTCAAGTTTGGGGGATTGTGATATGTGTGTAAAATGACCTATTTTTCGATGTGTGAGCGTGCATGTTTGTGGCCATTTTACCCTCATATCATATACTCGTTGTTCTTTTTTCTTGTTTTTGTGTTTTCGTGTTTGAAATGTTGTAGGACGTGTTTTGAGCATAATATGGCATATTTGTTGGAGTTTTGGAGGAAAATCGTTCGAGTTTGGAGTCCGAGGAGGTTAGGTTCGTCCGAGCGGAGCGAAAGGAGAGTTTCGGAGGCTTGGAGGAATCGCCCGGCCAAGCGTAGCAGGCTCGACCGAGCTTAGCCGGGCAGAGAGCTCGCTCGGCCGAGCAGTGCAGGCTCGACCGACCCAGAACATGCTTCCCAAATATGCTGCAGTTCCCAGGATGGCTCGGGCGATCCGAGGCCCTGTTTGTTCGCCTATAAAAGGGGGAAAATTAGTTAATTGAAGAACTTTTGCCCAAAATTAGAATAACCGTCACAATACTTCTCCCTAGATTCATCTCAAAACATTTCCCCAACCAAAATCAAGGGGAATCAAGCAACATTCCATCCATTTGGTGAAGATTGAAGAAGGAAGAGAGGTAGATTGGATTCAAGGAAGACAACCGAAGAAGATCAATCGTTGACCTTGAAGTTTTGTAATGAATTCTTTCAATTCTCAATTTGTATTGTACTTGACTCAAGGTATGGAGAACTAATTTCATTAGTGAGTGTTGTATTACGGATATTGTGATGGATTGAATCTATTATGCTTGTTTACTTTCCTATGAGGGGTTGATTTGCACTTGAGCTTGTTCTTGCCTATTAGGTGTAGGTAATAGCCAGCCTTTAGGTAGTTGACGTGAACGTTGCAGCCAACACACGGACGGAATCGTCGTGATAAGTGCATAATCTTATAGTTCTAGTTCCAATCCATGTGCGGTGCTAGGATTGTAGCGCAATAATCGACGGTCGATTGGGAGTGGCTTAGGAGTTAATAACGTAGTTGTTTGCAATTCCTATTGTCATCAACCGCTAGTTAACCGTAGCAAGTGACTAGCGACATTAGAGTCGGTTGCTCAACCTCATAGGAATTAAAATTTGTTTGCAACATAACTTGGTTTAATTCGGAACAATTGAAGTTTACAATCACTCACTATCTTCTAAGATTGTCGGATTTGTTATCTTGATCTACCTATACCATTGATTGAATTGCTTGATTGGAGAAGTTTGCAATTTGTTTAATAGTTGATTGTTTGCATTTAAAGTTTTGTTTACAATTTATTGCCTAGATAGATAAGAACCAACGACTTTTGTGTAACCTAGCTATTGATACCCTTCAATTGAGTAGATGATATCCACTTGAGCGAATTAGAAAAGAGACCGGATTGATAAATTTAACGTGTTAATTGTGTGTGCTTCACACGGCTACCACATACCGCGTGAAAGTTATGCGGAGTTCCCTTTCTCCCAGAGATAGATGACGCCGAACTCCCCGATCGTTTCACTCCACCCAGTTTTGTTCTCTATGACGGGACCACCGACCCGAAGAACTACATAGCCGTATACCAGCAAAAGATGTTAGCGCTGGCCATACCAAGCATGCAGAGAGAAGCTTGCATGTGCAAGAGCTTCGGGTCGAGCTTAACGGGGCTAGTACTCCAGTGGTTCATTAATTTACCCCGAAGTTCAATCTCAACATTCGCCGAGCTGCATCAACTCTTCCTGAGGCAATACTCGAGCAGCCGAAGACTGGATAAACACCCCGACGATCTCTATACCATCATCCAGAGGCCAAGCGAACCTCTGAGGGATTATTTGTTGCGTTTCAACAGAGAGTTGGTTGCAGTGCCGAACTGCCCGAACAGCACCGCCGTGCGCGCCTTCACCAAAGGTTTGGATGTGGGTTCGGACCTTTACAGAGAACTCTCCATCTATCCGTGCCAAACGATGGATGACGCGTTGAACCGAGCTTGGGCGTTAATCAAGTGGGAGGAAGATGAACCCTATCGCCATGCACACAGAAGCAGCGGAAGGCCGTCCGCCAGGTGGGAAGGCCGATGCGAGGTACGAGACAGGCGTCCCCCTCGGACTCACCCATATAATAGGCCTCCACAGGTTAACACCCTAGGCAAGTACGTACCTTAGTACACGCTGTCAATCGACCTGGCCGACCTAGTCCAGAATGTGCTCCGACGCTTGCCAGAGAAAGTAAGATGGCCACAGAAGATGAAGGCTGATCCGGCGTCACGCAACGTCTAGAAGTTCTGCGAATTCCACAATGATCACGTGCACACCACTGCGGACTACCGGGCACTCCGGCTTGAAGTGGTGAAACTATTAAAGAAATGATTCCTGATGGAATATTTGTCGGATCGGGGGAAGAGGACCTGGAGCAGAGAGAAGCAGCCCGATGAAATGCGGGCCGCAAAGGAGGCTTCCCCGAAATCCCCTGTGCCGGTCCGCACCATCAACTGCATCACTGGAGGGTCTGATATCAGCAGCATAACCCGGTCAGCCGCGAAAAAAGCCAGAAGGCTGACGCGCGAAGAGGCGGTAGCACCTCGCAAGAACCTGGAGCACGCACCGATCGAGTTCAAAAGTGACGAAGCATCGGGACTGAGCCACCCGTACGATGACGCACTAGTAATATTGGTGCTTATTTCGAATTGCCTCGAGAAGAGGATTCTGGTAGACAACGGAAGCTCCGTCAGCATTTTATTCTTGCATGCACTCAAAGAGATGAAACTCCAGAGGATAAAATAGTCTGAAATCAGACGCCGCTGATTGGATTCAATGGCGGGGTGCAAATGACATTAAGGACGGTGGTATAGCCAACCTACTGCAAAGGGGTGCATATGATGTTTCATTCATCGTAATAGACGCTCCCAGCGCCTACAACGCCCTATTGGGACGACCCTGGCTACACCAGCTCAAGGCGTTACCTTCCACCTTTCACCAGGTTGTCAAGTTCCCGACCCCAAGGGGGATATGCACCATCAGAGGAGAACTGAATGCGGCGAACAAATGTTATTACGCCAGCTTTAAAGCAGTATGCGCCCAACAGCACCTCCCCAAATGTGCGCTACCCCCCCATTGGGAGAGTCCAAAGAAACACAAGAAGTAGAGCTCGATCCGAGCGATCTGAGCAAAAGGACCAATATTGGGAGTGGCCTAAACCCCAAAGTTCGAATGCGACTGGTCGCGTTTCTAGCGTCCGAGCAAAGTGTATTTGCTTGGTCCCACAGGGACATGATAGGGATCGACCCAGAGGTAATGACACACCAATTGCAGGTCGACCCACTCTGGAAGCTGCACCGGAGGAAATTTCCCGCTGAAAAGAATGAGGAAATAAACGAAGAGATCAACAAGCTGCTCGAAATCGGTTCGGTAAGGGAAGTAAAATACCCAACCTGGCTTGCGAACGTCGTGGTCGTGAAGAAGAAAAATGGCAAAAATAGAGTATGTGTGGACTACACTAACCTGAATAAGGCATGTCAGAAAGACCCATTTCCACTTCCGCACATCGACTGTATAGTCGATGCTACTGCGGGGCACAAACTACTAAGCTTTATGGATGCATTTTCCGGGTACAACTAAATTCAAATGCACTCCGACGACCAAGAAAAAACTGCCTTCATGACGAGCAAGGGAATATACTGCTACAAGGTGATGCCCTTCGGGCTGAAGAACGCAGGGTCAACATACCAAAGACTCATCAACAAGATGTTCGAGCCGCTAATAGGAAAAACAATGGAAGTCTACATCAACGACATGTTGGTGAATTCGACGAAAGCCACTGATCACGTACAACACCTACAACAAGCTTTCGCGATCCTGAACAAATACAACATGAAGCTAAATCCTGTGAAGTGCACTTTTGGGGTCGCATCAGGAAAGTTCCTCGGACACATTATCACCGGAAGGGGCATAGAAGCTGACCCTATGCAGATAAGGGCGGTACGAGAAATCACTTAGCCCATGAACCCAAAGGAAGTCCAAAAGCTAACAGGGAGGCTCGCGGCATTGAGCCGATTCATTTCCAGGAATTCGGACAAAACACATGAGTTTTTTCAAGTCCTCCGAAAGGGAAAAAAGTTCGAGTGGACAGACGAATGCGCAAAAGCGTTGGAACAGCTAAAAGACTACTTGGCGAGCCCACCTCTCTTGTCAAAACCCGAGCTAGGAGAGGTACTGCTACTATATCTGTCCATCTCCGAGCATGCACTCAGGGCAGTGCTAGTTCGGGAATGTGCGGGAAAGCAACACCCGGTTCACTACACAAGCAAACCGCTACTCGACACATAAATAAGGTACACTGCACTGGAGAAGCTTGCACTAGGATTGATAAAGGCATCCAAAAAGTTGCGGCCGTACTTTGAAGCCCACCCAATCAAGGTAGTCACATCCTACCCCCTGTGAACCATATTTTCGAAACCATGTCTGTCTGGCAGACTACTAAAGTGGGCGGTAAAGATCGGGGGCTATGGGGTCAAATTTGAATCCCGAACGACGATCAAGTCTCAGATCCTCGCGGACTTTATAGCGGAGTTCACCATCGAGCTCCAGGCGGCCGTCGAAAGAGAAGTGGCAAACCTAGAGCCGGGACTGTAGGGATTTATCCGTGAACCGAATCACAAAAATCCATATAAGCCGGATCGATTTATGGTTTATGGTTCACATTACCAATTCACAAACCCTAGCATGCTCCTATGAATTTAATGCGTGGATAATAGACATTACCTTAATTCCATAGTCTCTGTACCGATCTTTCGCGTTTGAATTCCAATACTTGATTCAATCACACGATATTAATCAAATCTGCAGAAACAGAAATTTGACAGATTCTAATTTCAAGATTTAATTAAAGAAAAGAGAAGAAGAGGAATCTGTTATCCAGATTAGATCTTCAGGGCTGTATCCCAATGCTGTTCAGATCTGCTACTGGTGAGGATTCCACAGATCTGTAGTTGTGCAAGCCAGAATCGAAATTCTACCCTTTGCACTGATAGAGGCGGCCCGCCCCCTGCTCTCTCTCTCACCAGGGTTTCTTTTTTTCAACTGTGTTACAACTTATGAGGGAGAGCTGTCTTTTTATAGACTTAGAGTTTTAACCCTAATGGGCTGCTGGGCTCAATTCAGCATATATATTTATTTTGGGACAAACCTGGGACCTAATGCAAATAATAAAGTGGGCCTATAAATTAATTAATTCCCATGTCCATAACCCAGGACACAATTAATTAATTAATATTAATTCTTTTTCACCACATAATCAATACTTAACTACCCCTTTATTACCACGTTATGAGAATGGGCTGCATTTATTGAGAATCCCCACATTTAAGGTTACCAGGCATTCATTAATTAATCGGAGCTTCTGACAAGCTCTATCTACAATTAATTAATATCTTATTATTCCTGAGTAGTACCACTCAATCCTTATCACTCGTGTCTGAACTTAATCAGCCTGCAGGACTTTGGCACGATAAATGTCATTGAGCTCCTCAGGGAATGTCCCCATCCTATTACTCGGATATGGTTACCTAAACCCAGTCTCAGGCAGTACTACAAGAACTACTGTTACCCAAGATGCGGATATACGAGCACGTTACTTAGGCTCTCCACCATGGCAAGTCAAAGAAACAGTCAATTCGTGCAAACCCCTGAACCTTCGTTAGGGTTTGGACTCAATGAAGAACGAGATCTTGTATTCGCTGATGTCAGACAGACGAACACATCTCACTGCGGTCCATCAATACGCCACCCTTGCGTACCAGCACGTCCAGTAACCATGACAGACTACTTATTTCGAGAATGTCGCAGCCATCTGAACAGACGTATCCTCATACGTTGTCTCGGTTGTGATCAGGTTTATGTCTCACTCGGTCAAGTGATCATACTATCTTCTGCAATCTACTACACGCCGTATGATCTTCCCTATCGGTGAGACAAGAGGATACCATTGTTACATACATGTAAGTTTGTTTGACAGATAGGAGAAATAAACCGTTGTATACTCCTTGTAATAAATGCTTTCTGTATACAAAACCCATCAATGTCCCACTTATACTCAAAGCATAACTAAGCTATTACAGAGTATACAGTGCGTCTATCTAGCCTGCTATCTCGTTAACAACTGTCAGTGGTCGGCATCCACCTAAGACCCAGCTCACGAATATGTCTTTCGTAAACTTTCTGCGGCAAGCTTTTCGTAAATGGATCAGCTAGGTTGTCCTTAGTCTCAATCTTCTTGATCAGCACATCGCCCCTCAATACAATTTCTCGTATGATATGGTATTTTCTCTCTATGTGTTTGCTTGCCCTGTGAGACAGCGGTTCCTTTGAGTTCGCCACTGCACTAGAGTTATCACAATAAATTGTGATGCTCCTCGGCAAACTTGGAATCACGCCCAACTCCATAAGGTAGTTCCTGAGCCATACCCCCTCTTTCGAGGCTTCGGAGGCGGCGACATATTCCGCCTCCATGGTGGAGTCAGCAATGCATTTCTGCTTTGAGCTCCTCCAAGATACAGCTCCACCTCCCAAGGTAAACAGATATCCCGAGGTCGATTTCTTCTCATCCTGGTCTTCTTGGAAATCCGAGTCTGTATAACCCACAGGGCACAAATCCTCACTTTGATAAACTAGGCAGTAATTCCAAGTTCTCTTCAAATACTTGAGGATGTGCTTTACCGCAGTCCAATGCGCCTGTCCAGGGTTAGACTGATATCTTGCTACCATGCCAACAACATAACAGATATCTGGCCTGGTACACAGCATCGCATACATGAGGCTACCTACCGCTGAAGCGTATGGTACAAGGCTTATCTCATCTTTCTCCCGCTGTGTCTCAGGACACTGCCAACTAGAAAGATGAACGCCATGTCTAAAAGGTATTAATCCTTTCTTGGCGAGTTGCATGCTGAACCGGGCTATCACAATATCCACATAGGATGCATGGGATAAGCTCAACATCCTTCTCTTACAATCTCGTAAGACCTTAATCCTAATGATGTAGCCAGCTTCTCCCAAATCCTTCATTTGAAACTGTTCGGATAACCAACACTTGATTTCCGACATCACTCCCTCGTTGTTTCTAAATAGGAGTATGACATCAACGTATAGTGCAAGGAAAACCTTGCTCCCACTGACACAAAGTTGGTAAATACAACTTTTGTTTTCCAACTGTGAAAATCCATAGGATTTAATCACATCGTTGAAACGTAAGTTCCACGACCTTGATGCTTGCTTAAGTCTGTACAAGGACTTCTTAAGATTCCAGACAAGATGTTCTTCGCCTTTGCACATGTAGCCCACTGGTTGCTGCATATAGATGTCCATACTTTCTTCAAGATAACCATTTAGGAAAGCGATTTTGACATCCATCTGCCAAATCTCGAGGTACATATTCGCAGCTATGGCTAGGAGTATCCGAATGGATTTGAGCATGGCTACGGGTGAAAAGGTTTCGTCATAGTCAATGCCCTCTTTCTGACTATAACCTTTTTCCACCAGCCTGGATTTAAAAGCCGTGATTTCTCCATCTACCCCTTTCTTTCTCTTGTATACCCATTTCCACCCTATGGCCCTAAAGCCATCCGACAATTCAGTTTTCTGGTACACATCCATAGCAGTTATGGATTCAATATTGGAATCAATGGCGACACGCCACTTATCAACATCCTTGTCTTGCACTGCCTCTTCGTAAGTCAGTGGGTCAGAGTCCTCATGTCCATCTTCCGGGCTCAAGTCCGAAGACTCACCCACGAACATGTACCTTTCCGGCTGGAAAATCACTCTCCCACTACGACGAGGCATCGGTTCCGTGTCAGCAGTAGGTGCAGTAATTTGTGGTTCTACACCTTGCACTGAAGAACGTGTTTGTGGTGCTGAACCTCTCATAGGTGCACCCTCGTTTGCACGTTCCCTTCCCTTGGAATTGCATTCTCGTTTTCAATTTCTTGAAGAAAGATATCACTCCTTGACCTGTGGTTGCTTACATACTTGTCCTCCAATAATCTAGCATTGATGCTAACAACGACTCTCTGACTCTCAGGACAGTAAAAGTAACCATCTTTCGTTTGCCTGGGATACCCTATAAACAACATTACCTTTGACCTGCTTTCTAACTTATCAGGTTCCTTCAACAGTACGTGTGTCGGACAGCCCCATACTCTAAACTTGTCAAACTTGGTTTGCGACCAAGGAAGAGCTCAGAAGGTGTCTTAGGAACTGATTTAGAAGGCACCACATTTAATACGTAACCGACTATTTCCAATGCGTAGCCCCAAAACGAAATTGGTAAGTTTGCATAACTCATCCTATTCCTTCTTTCAGCTACACCGTTTTGTTGGGGAGTACCCAGTGCAGTCCACTGGGATGTAATCCCATTGTCTGACAAATACTACAGGAACTCGTTACCGAGGTATTCGCCACCGCGGTCAAATCGCAGCGACTCGATAGTTTTCCTGACCTTTTTTTCTACCTCAGCCTTAAACTCTTTAAATTTCTCAAAACATTCAGACTTGTAGCAAAGCAGGTAAACGTATTCGTACCTTGAGTAATCGTCAATGAAAGTGACGAAGTACTCGTACCCTCCACGAGCCTGTGTGGACATGGGTCCACATAAGTCAGAATGGATCAATTCCAACACTTCCTCTGCTCGAGACTGACTAGCCTTAAAAGGCCTAGTTGACATCTTGCCCTCGATGCAGGATTTATAGACTTGATAAGGTACAGCCCGGACTAAGTCCAATGTACCGTCATCTGCTAGTCGCTAAATCCGCCTCAAGCTGATGTGACCAAGTCTCAAGTGCCAGAGATATGTAAGATCCTCATCAGAAGAAGTATGTTTTCTCTTTCTTGGATTATCAATTTCGGATGAATTACATGCAATACTTGCGGAAGACTTATGATTGCTGTTAATAACATAGAGAGAATTATTCAGCTTCCCACGACAGATAACACCGTTATTACCAATGATAGAAACACCACTATAAAAATAACTGAATATCCATCAACGTAAAGTTTGGAAACTAAAATAAGGTTCTGCCGAAAATCTGGCACGTACAAAACATCTCTCAAAGTTAAAATAGAATCATCAAAGTACAAGGTGAAATCTCCAATGGCAGTTGCACTCACTTGTGCTGCGTTCCCCATCGAGATGGCAGCACCTTCCTCGGTGTGAACCCCTGCAAAATGTAACAAACATGATCAGTAGCTCCAGTATCCACTACCCACGAATGAGTAGAAACCGATGCTAAACATGTTTCCATTACAAATGCAAATAACGTACCTTGTCCCTTAGCATTCGGACAATCCACCTTTCCGCACCCAGCACACCTGTTCTTCTTTGGAGTGACCTTGACTCTCTTCACCTTCTTTGACTTGCTTTCACTGCCTGCTTTCCTGAACTTGCTTTCAGCACCATCATCTCCAACCTTAGATGTTGTCGAACTAGTACTAGAAACAGTCAGAACAGGTTTCCGTGCTCGCATGGAAGATTGCTCCACTACAAGGTCCTCAAGTAGCTCATGCAGAGCATACTCTCCCCTTGCAGCAGCAACTACCTTAAAGTCATAATAAGATTCAAGAAGAGAATTCATGATGATATCAATCTCGCCTTGCGCACTGATATTACCACCCCGCACAGTGAACTGTCTCATGAGCTCAATCATAGACATCATGTGCACTGTCACCGAACTATCTTCAACCATCTTCTTGCACACAAGATCGTGCACAAGTCTATAGTTAGTAGTCCGCTCCACATTTCCATAAGCTGTCAAGAGATCTTTCCAGATCTCTCCAGCCCTATTGAAGTTCTCATACTTGTGCTTTAATTCTCTAGATAGGCCAGCCGTGATAAGCCAATAGGCGAAATCATCAGCATCCTCCCATCTCTCATAAAATTCAAGCTCAAGTTCACAGACCTCATCATAAGTACGCAATAGTGGATCCATGAAAAGAACATATGCTTCATTTTTCAGATAAAGGATGTGTTTGATGCAAAACTCCATTCAGGGAAGTTCGGACCAGTTAAAGGATTGTGACCAAGAATATGATCAACATTAGACATAGACATATATGAAACAATAAAGAGTCTTAAATAAGAATATACATGCAGAACTTCGAAAAGAAATGCATTGAAAACCTTTTCATAAATCAAATACATATATTTTCCACTAATTGCCCAAGAGTTCCAACTGCAAGCTACACTCGTAGACGTTTACGATGTCACCCTCAACAAGAATTGCGGGTTTTAAGCCCCAATTCTTTAATTTCACTACCATGTCAGGAACCTTTTGCCACTAGAAATTAATAATTAGTGAGAACCTTAGACCAATCCATCTCTCAAGGACAGGGAAGCAGCAACTGCATTATATCCTAAGATGCTTCTAAGCGATTAACCACAAATTTAACTCTGGCCAAAAGAGACAGTTTAGCATGGCACGTAACCAAACCGCACAAACCTTAAAGCTTTTGTTATCTTTAATTCAAATCAATCCTAGAATACTTATGAAAGAGATCTACACAAGCTACACTCGTAGACGTTTATGCAAAATCCTCCCACTATTCACATGATTTAAATTGTTTTTCTAGAAATCCCAACAATTGTACCCATGCACCTCCAAAAACTAGCAAGCTACACTCGTAGACGTTTACTAGAGCGAGAGATACACTTACAGCATAGGACCGCTTTGTGGAAGTCTATTGATTTTAATTAAAAAATCCGCTTAGTATTTTTCTTTTAAAAAGGTTTCTTATATGCGCACAGATAATTTCATTGTTATTATATTTTCCAAAATTTTGCACGTAATTAAACTATCCCAAAAATATAATCCAAAAAGAAATTAATCACATAAGCATGCTTGGAAAGCTGTAAATAATAAAAACAGTAAATCATGTTTTTCTTATTATCTACACATGCTTAATTGCACAAATAATAAATCACATATCATACGAGGATAATTAAGGCAAACAAAAATTCCTCGTGGCCCCACAAAACAGGAAATAAAATCCTATCTATTACAATTTGAAATTTGAATTTATTTGGATAAATCCAAATCTTATCCAAATTTTCATCAAATCTTCCACGGCCTCCAAATCTTCAAACACCAATGTTTTAGGATTTAAGGTTTTGTGATTTGATGATTGGCCCCAAACCCTAATGCAAACCTTAGGGATTTAAATCGAATTGGGCCAACCGCCAAAACACGAACCACCGCGACAGGACCAGCCCTACCGACGACGGACAGGCCGTTGCCGCCGCGCCCAACGCGCGCCCTGCGTCGATAGCTGCCGCTGCCTGCCGTCGTCTGCCTGCGCGCATCGCGGCCCGCTGCCACCGCAGCCGCAAGTGCGTGCGGCCTCCTGCCGCCGCCCTCGTCTGTCGGCTCCGTCTTCGTTTTTCATCCCGACCAGTCCAATTACAGATTTGAATAAAAATTACAAAATCTATTCTATTACAATTTTTCCTATCAAATTTTATCACAAATTTTCTTGTGATTTTACAAAACTGATTCAACCCTACACGGATAAACCACTGCGGGTTGAATCAAACGGGTTGCCACGAGAAACAAAAACCATCCACGACAAAATAAAATTCATACAAGCATCAATGAATTTATTATGAACAACAGAGCCATAAATCAGAAACTTGGCTCTGATACCAATTGTAGGGATTTATCCGTGAACCGAATCACAAAAATCAAAATAAGCCGGATCAATTTATGGTTTATTGTTCACAATACCAATTCACAAACCCTAGCATGCTCCTATGAATTTAATGTGTGGATAATAGAGATTACCTTAATTCCATAGTCTCTGTACCGATCTTTCGCGTTTAAATTCAAACACTTGATTCAACCACGCGATATTAATCAAATCTGCAGAAACAGAAATTAGACAGATTCCAATTTCAAGATTTAATTAAAGAAAAGAGAAGAAGAGGAATCTGTTCTCCAGATTATATCTTCAGGGCTGTATCCCAATGCTGTTAGGATCTGCTACTGGTGAGGATTCCACAGATCTGTAGTTGTGCAAGCTAGAATCAAAATTCTCCCCTTTGCACTAATAGAGGCGCCCCGCCCCCTGCTCTCTCTCTCACTACGGTTTCTGTTTTTCAACTGTGTTACAACTTATGAGGGAGAGCTGTCTATTTATAGACCTAGAGTTTTAACCCTAATGGGCTGCTGGGCTCAATTCAGCACACTTATTTGGGCCAGACCTGGGACCTAATGCAAATAATAAAGTAGGCCTATAAATTAATTAATTCCCATGTCCACAACCCATGACACAATTAATTAATTAATATTAATTCTTTTTCACCGCAGAATTAATACTGACCTACTACCCCTTTATTACCACGTTATGAGGACGGGCTGCATTTATTGAGAATCCCCATATTTAAGGTTACTGGACATTCATTAATTAACCGGAGCTTCTGAGAAGCTCTATATACAATTAATTAATATCTTATTATTCCTGAGTAGTACCACTCAATCCTTATCACTCGTGCCTGAACTTAATCAGCCTGCAGGACTTTGGCACGATGAATGTCATTGAGCTCCTCAGGGAATGACCCCATCCCATTACTCGGATATGGTTACCTAAACCCAGTCTCAGGCAGTACTACAGGAACTGTTGTTACCCAAGATGCGGATATACGAGCATTGTACTTAGGCTCTCCACCATGGCAAGTCAAAGAAACAGTCAATTCGTGCAAACCCCTGAACCTTCGTTACCGTTTGGACTCAACTAAGAACGAGATCTTGTATTCGATGATGTCAGACAGATGAACACATCTCATTGTTGTCCATCAATACGCCACTCTTGCGTACCAGCACGTCAAGTAACCTAGACAGACTACTTATTCCAACAATGCCGCAACCATCCGGACAGACGTATCCTCATACACTGTCTCGGTTGTGATCAGGTTTATGTCTCACTAGGTCAAGTGATCATACTGTCTTCTGCGATCTACTACACACCGTATGATCGTCCCTATCGGTGAGACAAGAGGATACCATTGTTATATACATGTAAGTTTGTTTGACAAATAGGAGAAATAAACCGTTGTATACTCATTGTAATAAATGCTTTATGTATACAAAACCCATCAGGGAGATGCGGCCAAAGAACCCTGGGTACTGCAAGTCGACGGGGTTAGCAATATACATGGAAACGACGCAGGTATAAAGTTACGAAGCCCATGGGGTGAACTGTTCGAGCGAGCCATCAGACTCAACTTTGAGACAACCAACAATGAAGCAGAATACGAGGCTTTAATGCGAGGCATGCAGCTCGCAAAAGAGCTAGGGGCTCGCCGCCTCCAAGTACAAGGGGACTCCCAACTCATGGTACTGCAAATGGAGGATGAGTACCAAGTGAAAGAGCCCATGTTGCTGAAATATCACGAAATGGCCAAAGCAGTCCGACAAGAGTTCGATGAGTGTGAAATCAAACGCATTGCCAGAGAAGAAAATATAGAGGCAGACGCACTTGCCAACTGGCCTCATCAAAACAAACAAAACAGGACAATCCAATTCCCATCACATGGGCCGAAGAGCCGGCCGTAGTGTGCAAAGCTGCAGAAGTCCACGAAATAACTTTTGGTGAATCCTGGATCGAACTAATTCTGAAGTATATAAGGGACGACGTGATTCCTGAAGATCGAACATAAGCTATTCGGCTGTCTAAAGCAGCAACAAAGTATACCAGCCATGATAGCAAATTGTAGAGACGGTCCGTGGAAGGTCCCCTACTCAAGTGCCTCGAATCAACCGCAGGCCAGGTAGTCCTTATGGAAATACACGAGGGCGATTGCGGAAGCCACCAGGGAGCCAGGCCACTAGCTCACAAAGTTGTCTCAGTGGGTTTCTATTGGCCTACGTTACGCAAAGATTCAAAGAACTACGTCCGAAGTTGCAAAGCTTGCCAACGGTTCGAAGTAACAAATCAAATCCATGCAGAGCCACTCTACGCCACGGTTGCGGCCTGGCCCTTCATGGCTTGGGGGATGGACATAGTGGGAAAGCTCCCGAAAGTTGTTGGGCAAAAGGAATACTTGTTAGTGGCGATCGACTACTTCACAAAGTGGGTCGAAGCGGAAGCATTCCATAACGTCAGGGAACAAAAAGTTATCAAGTTCCTCTGGTCTCACATCTTATGCAGATTCAGGATCCCCAAGGAAATCCGAACAGACAACGACACGCAATTCACACGACGCAAGGTACAAGAATTCTGCGAACAATACAGCATAAAACTGGTCTTCTCCACACCGAGATACCCAGAAGCAAACGGCCAGGCGGAGTCAACCAACAAAACAATTTTGGCGACAATGAAGAAACGCCTTGATGCTCACAAATCGAAGCGGGTGGACGAGATACCCAGAGTCCTGTGGGCGTACCGAACAATGCCGCAAACTTCGACAGGAAGTTTGCCATTTGCACTCGCTTATGGAGAAGAAGTCGTTATCCCGGGAGAAGTAAAGGCTGGGAGTTTGCGCATGCAGACATGCGAAGAAGAAGAAAATAATGACAAGTTGCTAAAAAACCTGGAACTAATCGACGAGCAAAGGGATCAGGCCCTACTCAATATGGCCCAATGAGAAAAATAGATCGAAAGGTTTTTCAATAAGAAGCTGCGTATGCGAACTTTCAGAGAAGGAGATTGGGTGTCAGAAGAGTTTTTCAAAACACAAAGGACAAAAGCCAAGGAAAGCTCACACCAACATGGGAAGGGCCTTACAAGGTCACTAGGGTAGTGGGTCGAGGCGCCTACCACCTAAAGATCATGACGGGCGAGAGATTGGAAACAGCTGGAACATAAAGCACTTGAAGAAATAATACTTCTAGAATCGAGATCGAACTTGTCGATCTCACAGATATGCTTCCTCTTTAAATCAATTTACATTTTATTTGTCTCTTTCTAGCAAGTTGCTAACTTAAGCATCGGAGGGGCGAAGCTGCCTCGTGACTATCTTGCAGGACACGTAAGACATTAATTGCAGTTCGAAACGCAGTTCGCGTGACCTCTCAGATAATTATCCTCTACCTTATCCTTTTTCAATTATTACTTGTATAATCCAGTACTAACTTAAGAATCGGAGGGGTGATGCCTCGCTATACATTGTTCATTGCAGTCCGCACACGACCTTACCGTGGAAAATTAAGAAAGGCGATATTAAAAAAACCACAAGATAACATCAACTTGCAGAATTAAGAAAGGCGACACACATTGGAAAAGAAGATTTTATACGAAGATTGCCATCCAAAAGGCAACTCGATTAAGATCGAGTGAGAAGAAAAAAAATATTCAGATAAAGCACTAAATTGTTTTTTACAAGAGTGATTCAAAAATCCAAAAGTGAGGAAGAACAGTCAGGCGGCGGCGTTCGGGTCAGGAGTTGGGCCGGAGCTCGCATTTGGATCAGGGGTCGGGCCAGATGTAGATCCTTCCAGCTTTGAACCGCCGTCATCACCCTGATCCGTGTGGGAGGAGTCCTCCAGCCGTTTTTGTTGTTCCAGCAACTGTCGATCAAGGAGTTCTTGTTCCTTGTGCTGCTCCTGATCCTGGTCCTGCTCCCCATCCTTCTCTCTATTCCCCTCTGCCTCGGGCTCGTCGAGGACGCTCAAGTCGAGGTCCGGTCCTCGCTCTCCACCTGCTCGGCGAGCATCTACTAAGAGATTAGACTGGACCAAAAAGAGAAAAACCTAAAAAATAACCAAAAAGTTAGGTCCTCGCAAAATACCTCATAAGTCTCGGCAAAGTAGAGAGAAGTGATGAGCACACCAAAATCCAAGCCCTTGCCAGTCTGCATCAGAGCAATCCGCTCCTCATACTTCTTGACCTTGGCTAGGTAACTCTCGCGTTGAGTCTTGAGTCGAGCATCAAGAGAGAAGAGTTGATCGTTCCTCGCTTTTAGGTCCTGGACCAGCTTGGCAGCGTCCGACTGTGCCTCCGCGGCCTTCCTCCACCAGGCATCCAACTCCGCCAGACTCGCCTCAGCCTTCCACCGAGCCACCTCCGCCGCGGCCAACCTCTCATCCCCCGTGTCGAGCTTGTTGTTCAGAACGTCCACCAGCTTCCTAGAGGAGTTTGACTCCTTGCGGAGTTTGATAGATCTCCTCGGCACACTTATCCCTGAAGACAGTGAGCTCTCGGTGGATAGAATCGAGCTCCACTTGGGCCTGCGAAGACAAAATGAATTCCCGAATGGGTGAGATTGAGCAGTTCAAAAAGATAAAACGAGTTCCCGGCCATACCTAAAGCTGGCAAAGTTCGTAACGTGCCAGGCGCGCAAGGGCAGTCCCCGACTAGTCCACAGAGGTCGGGTTCTGCAGCAGCTGGCGCGCGCGAACCAGGAAGGGGTCCATGAGCGCATCCTGGGGGGCGTGGTAATCACGACAGCCCTGCCTCGATCTTCCTGGCGTGACTCGTGCTCCCTAGAGTGGAGAAACCTGTGGTGCTCGAGCTGGTCGGACTCCTTGGCCTTCCACCTGTCCTCAGCCCGCTGGGAAGAGTCCTGGCGGGTCACAGGGCGAGAGGACTCCGTCCTCCCCTCCTTCGGGTTCTTGAAGGGTGGCGGAGGAAACGGTGGCGGCGGAGGTGGAGGGGGTAGATCAGACTCAGTGTTGGGGCTTTTGGAGGGGTTCGCAGCCCGACGGCGGGCCTCCTCCTCATCACGAGCCCTCTTCTTTTCGCAGAGGGCTCTGTCCACTTGCTCGGGCGGCACTTGGGGGCGTCGGCATGTTATCTCCTCAAGCAGCTCGGTAAGTAGCTCTCGACAGTCAAGGATTGTGGCCGCTGTTACGGATCACCACTCCCTATCACCGATGGTCTCGTCGTAGTCCCTGTCGACCCGGGCCTGCTCTTCGGGCGCAAGCTCTGTGCGCGGATGATCTGCAAAATAGATAAAGAAACAAGTTAGCGGGCCATACGAGTTTCCATGAAACAACGCAGGGATCAGCGACCCATGAATTGGCACGCCATCGTGCCTAAGGAATTCGGGCCTATCCTCGTTGGGCTTGAGGTAGAAGTAGGTGGTCCACCACCCAGGCGAGTTTGATAGAGGCTTCTTGATCAGCGTCGACCGCCCTGTGTACCACCGAATGAAATAATAGTAGTCCTTGTCTATGCACTGATTGAAGCGGTACATGTAATGCCACTCCCGAACTATCGGGAGCCCTAACCCCAGGTCCATCCACACCAGAAGGACCCCGACCAGATGACACCAGCAGTTCAGAGCGAGCTGGAACGGGGAAAGATTGTACGAGGCGAGCACCTCCGCAAAAAAGGGGTGGACCTGCAGTCCAACTATGTTGTCCATAGCGGCAGTGTAGAAGGCCGCACAGCCAATGGAAAGATCAAAGCACCGGTTCTCCGCCCTTGGGATACGGTACCGAATGTCCTTAACCAGCACGACCTCCTCCAAGGCCGACATGGTGTTATGGGTAACCATCGACACCGCCCTTAATACCTTGTGAGATCGCCAACCCGCTGGGAGAACATAGTCTCCCACCCCCTCAGGCTCTGGGACCGGCCTCTCGGCAACACGCCCTGACCCACTGGTCTCACCACCAGTTAACGCCTGCTCCATTTCCTGAAACACCTCGGCCTGGACCCTGTTATCCACAAAATCAGAGTCTGAATCAACCCTCAAATCCACCTGATCAAAGCTCGGACCCGCTCTCTTGGGTCCCTGCAAAATCAAGCTCCAGTCTGGGCCGATAAAGTCTAGGGCATTGGGGCTCCTGGGCGGAGACGGAGTGAAGGGCGGGGTTGGGTTCACGCCCCCAAAGCCAGATCCCTCATGGTTCTGAGAATCGGAATCGGAAGAACCCATCTCTCACAACAAACAAATCTTGAAGAAAATTTTATCCTAAAAATAAAATAAGAAGAAAGGAGAGGATGAGCCCCGGCTAGCCCATTCTCTTCCCCACAAACCAGAAACCCTAGAATACACCCAATGCGCGGACTGCACACCTCAAGCCCAAAAGAAGAAAATGGAAACAGAAAGAGAGGGAAAAGAGAAGAGAGGAGGCTACCTTGCAAGATGAATCACAAGACCGAGGACTGATGGTCGTCGGCACCGTAAACCAGAGGAATTCAACCGATCGCTGGAAATCGCAGGAGGGAGAGAGAAACAGAAAGAGAAGATGCGTATAGGGAAGTGTGAGAACCCATTCAATCAAATGACGGTTATACTGCGCGCCCCTTCAATTGCTCCAAACCACCCCTGTGTTTTACGAAAATTACATAACTGCCATAGGGTTTTTGCAGCCCAAAATTTGAACACACTCCACCACAAAAGTGGTTCGATAAAAGTAGTTCTTTAAAAGCAGTCCTATAAAAGCGGCCCTATTAAACGCAGCCCCAGATAGGGCCTCAATCGGACCACTAAGGGCTCGACACTCCGATATAAGTGGCACACTGAATGCCGCTTCTCATAAAAAGACCCCTAGTTACGAACCTATTGAGTTCGCTAGGGCTCACCAGATGGCCAAAAAAGGAAAAATAGGACAGAACCTTAACTGTCCGAACCAACACACTGCAGTTTCGGGCCCGTAGTGCGGCGCTCGCAGTAGCTTCCAGGGGCCGCACGAGTAAAAGGAACCACCCTCAGAGGAATTGATCTCCTGAGTCGTGCGGTGCCTCCAGGCACCCCAAAGGTTTCCAGGCTCCTAGTCAAGGAGTCCGAAGGGCCGAAATCTGGGAAAATATATGTGAATCAGGATACTACATTCGACTCACCGGGCTCCTTAGAGCGCACCCCATTGAGTCGAAGGGGTTATTGTTGGGGTCAAACCTATCTAGCCCACTTAGAGGCCCAAGACACGGCCCATTTTATCTTTTTCAGGTCCATCAAGGATGGTGGCCCACCAAGAAAGTAGCGGGGTAGTTCGATGAGGCCGAATCCCGATCAACAGTAGTTCAATCTGTAAGGAAAGCAGTCCGAATGCCAAGGAAAGAATCCTTCACGTGCACTTCAAACTTCCCAACGGTCAATTGAAGCTCGACAGAAGAGTAACAGGAAGATAATAGCAAGCACGCGAGAATCTCGGAGAGGACCAACCGCCCACGACTCAACCACCCCAATATCCTCGAGAGTGCCGCCCAACAGCCTAGCAAGGTTCGCGAGAACCCTATATAAAACCCTAACTCGCCTACCCCTATATATACGACCCTTGTACGCCGATTTGACCATCTAGACACATATACGTAGTTCGAATAGATTAGCTTTCACTACGTAATTCGGCAAGTCACAAGCCTAGTACCTACATGCTTATTTTTCTGAACAATAAAGACGGAGGTCACCGAATCCGGCTGTCGCATTCGGTTATCTTCCATTTATTGCTTTTCCTATTCTTATTTTGTTATTTTCAGCATTTTGTATTGCTATGTTCCCGGGGCTCCGAATTCAGTAATTTCGAACCTCAACATATATTATTTGATTAATGTCTATATTTTTCAAATTGACAAATACTCCCTCCGTCTTGCCAGATTAGTCCCTTTTTTCCATTTTTGTTTGTCCTGCCAGATTAGTCCCCTTTCCTAAAATGGAAAAAAAACTTTTCACATCAATAAAATATTAATTCCACTACACTCACAAATATTGGTTACTGTGTCAAAACCAAAATGGAGTAATATAATGGGACGGATGGAGTATAATTAAAAATAATTATAATATTAATAATGGTGAAATATTTATTACATGGAAAATGATATTGTTGTGAATTTTGAAACTTTATTATAGACAATAGATTTTGATTTCTTAGGGTGTATATATATATATACTCTCTTCGTCCCATTTTAATAGTCTCGTTTTTTATTTTCGTGCGTTACACTTTAATAGTCTCGTTTTTTAAAAAATAACTTTTTCACACTCAGCAATAAAATATTAAGTCTACTCAAATCATTTTATACTCACATGACTTAGTTATTGTGCCAAAAGAAAATTAAAGTATTAATCCGGGACGAAAGGAATATATATTAAGTAATAATTTAAATATTTTTGAATGCACTATTTTAAAATTAGAGTAGGTGATTAGACTGACAACATTTGGAGAATTTGCTACGTACACGGTACGCTACAATCAAATACTGGTCACCGTCAAAATTCTACTCACTTTTACCCTTTCATTATTGCACCCTCTCATATATTTTCACTCTTTTTATTCACCATACTCCAAGAATGTTATCATTGCCTTTTAAAAAGGAGGCAAAATCTATAATAACCAAATTATAAATTCAAAGGCAAGGAATAACAAGCCTTATGAAAAATTTCAAAAAATAGCAAAAGTGTACCTTTTCTGATACAATTGTCATAATCAAACCATCACTTCTCTCGATTTCTGTAAGGAATCTAACTAAATGCATTTTTCATTATTTTTTCATGTCAGAAATAAAAAAAAGGTAATATATAAATGATATTTAAATCCGAATTCATGACTAGTTTGTTAAGTAAAGTCGAATTCATTCCCAATTTGTTATGTAAATCCGAATTCGTGCCCAATTGAAATATTTTAAATTGGGCACGAATTTGCACTTACTCCCTAAAACACCGAATTCGTGCTGGATTAAAATAAATGCAATTGGGCACGATTTCAGTTAAATGGGCATGAACTCGCGGTTTTCGGCATGAATTCAGTGAAATAAGTTTTTATTCCCAACCCTGTTTCTGTGACCAAAATAGAACAAAATTGAGCACGAAATCATCCCAAATCGGCCTGAATTTGGATCCCCCTACACGCACAATTTCTTGGCCATTTTCCAACCAACTACCCTCGTAAAACAAACTTGAAGAATGTCGAATGCAGAGGTATGCTTGTTTCGCCTATTTTCTTTGTTTTTTTACATGAAAATCGATGGTTTGTTTGTGTTTATGGGCATGAATGAACTGTGAACAATGTTGTTGTTTATGGGCATGAATGAATGAATGTGACCGATGGTTTGTATTTATAAATATTGAATCTTAGATTTTAGGATACTAAGTGTGTTTCAACTTTATGTTTTGATTTTGTTCGAACACATTATGTATTTTTATCTTTTTTTTTTGTGTAGCCCCAGTGGATTAGGTATGAGGTTCATGGATGTAAAACTAAGACAAATTTGTTCTGTAAATGTAAGGTTTTAGAGTCAATTAAGCAGACTTTATTTTCAGTAGGAGACGAAGCATTGGTGGATGAATTTAGGAATGGTGTTTTTGGGCATTTGTTGGGATGGGCAGATAATGGTACTAGTTCATCTCAGTCTTTAGATGAACTATTTAGTCATAAGATAATATCAAATAATAATGATGTATTAAGGTTCCGTGTGGGTGGACACAATATCATGTTTTCAAAGAGTGAATTTGCCCTTATTTCTGGTTTTAGTTTTGGAACCACCACCTTCGATCCTACTGCACGACATGATTTAAAATCTAGTACTGTTTTTGGAGTATTTTGCGGGGGTCAATTGCTTAGTGGTAAAGAATTGTTGGATCGTTTTGAATCGAAAAAAGTTGATTTTAGTCACAGGATATTGTATCTTAGGGTGGCCAATATATTAGCATTTTGGTTTGTTGCTCTAGGATATACGAAAAAACGAAAAATAGAAAAGTGGTTGTATGTCCTAAGTGAGGATTTAGATGCATGGAACAAATTTCCATGGGGTACGTACACATACAAAGCATTGTTGTATTACAGTATGCATATACCCACCACTAGGATTCAAGTTGAGAAAGGTCTTCATCTTCCTGGTCCATTTTGGGTACTACAGGTACGAAAAAAGCAAATCATTAGCATTTTTTTTAGAATTATTGTCTTGTCTGATTTAAGTTTTATGCTAATAATAATTTATTTTTATTATGATCTAAGGTTTGGGCGTATGAGGTCATTCCTCAGTTGGGACAGGCATGTGCCAAGGTTGTAAAAAAGAATGGGATTCCACGTATGTTGAAGTGGCGGTTCAAAAGATCCAGTATCAAAGATTGGGTAGCCTTGTTCTCTCAAGAGGTAATATAATAAAATTCGAGTTTGTATATATATATTTTCAAATTAATTATCTTATATTATATGTATTTTAAACTTGCAGCTAATTGTTTTAACTGCCCTACCTCCTTCGGCGGATGAGATGAATACCCAGTATTGGCAATCTTCACAAGGAAGGGATACGATGGGTGTAAATTAACTAGCTCCGTTATCGTCACATGGTGAAGGGGTCACGATGACAGATATTGAAGATACTAGGCCAACAGTAAAGATACTAGTAGAGACAGAAGTGACTGATACTCTAGAGACAGAGTTTAGGCAGCCCATTCTGACTAATACATGGACTGGAGATGGGTGTTTGGTACAAGTGGATAATGTGGAACACGAGATTTTAGAGGAGCATGAAAGTGAGCAACATCTACTGCAGCTAAGGGGTTCTAATCAACCCCATGTGTTTGAAGAGCCGATCAGGCATGATTCAGAGCCACATTCACAGCCACAGACAACGACAAAACATAAACGGCGTAGGAGCAGACATAGTTCTTCTTCATCTTCTGGTGGGGAAGCTCGTAGACAACAGAAAGATGAGAGGTTGTTTGGGAGAATCAAGCATTTTATCCTAGATGATGTCAAACACTTCATTGTAGATGAAGTGGTGCCCAATTTGAAGGAGTATATTAATGAAGTGGTTACTAATGCATGCCTGCGAGTAGATGTTTCGACTTCTCAGCCACAACCTCAGACCCAGCCACAGACTCAGCCTCAGGCTCATTCTCACCCTGCAGAGGTACAATTTATATATTTTAAGCATAGTTTGTTTATTTAATGTAATGAATTTAATTGCAACGTAGACATCTGGTGTTGATGCTGGTGATGACGAGAGCGACGAGCCCAGGATCCAGTATTTGGGGCCTTTGTCTGTGAAGAAGGCTCTAAAGGAAAGTTATCAAGCATTCAGACAAGGATCACCTTCTAATATCCGGATTTCACAGACAAATGGTGTGCGGCTCGATCAATCTTTTTTTGAAAAGCTAGAAGACGTGCACACACGTTTAACTGTTGAGGTTGTGGATCTGTTTGTTGAGGCCCTCAACATAAAGTTGATTACAAAGA
>JAPKLW010000670.1:338144-352667 GCA_026898455.1 Plectranthus barbatus
TATATTAAACACTAATATTATATTGAATCTGTTAAACATATTGCGAAATTCAAGTGAATTGATGGACAGTTGATTGCCGGATTTGAGTGATTAACGGTATTTTGCTATTTCTTGCATTTTTTCATAAGGGGTGTTATTAGTTGCTTTTAGGGATAAATTTTTGCTAGTAAAAATTATTTCCTCTTTAAAAAAAATGTCATCATTGAGTTTATTTTATTTTAGTTTTTTTTTAGAACACTTTTAAATTTATTATAAAAGAATTATATCTTAACGTATTTAACTTATAGTTATGTTATTAATCTTATTAAAATTGATGAATAACATAATAGAACAAGTAAAGCCCCCCATTAAAAAGTAAATTACTTTATATGCATTGCAAGAATTAAAACTCTCTTAGACTATCCACTACAACAACTCAATACAACTCAACTTTTTAAATTTCTCTCTCCGCCACATATACAACTCACAACCTAATTTAGTTTTAACTCACTACAATGACTTTCATACAACCTACAATCTATTTTATTTTATTAATATATATTATTTATATTAACTTATTTTAATTTTAGAAATTATTTTTTATTAAAATTTATTCAATTTTTTTATATTTTAAATGATTAGATTCATAACTTCAAAATTGGAGGATTTTAGAAGTAATGTTAGCAAAAGAACATATTTGATTAGTTTTTGAAAATATATCAATATTAGACTCTATTTATAGAAGAAAAAAATGATAAATTTTGATATAATTTATATATATATATTTTTTATTTAATTATTTACTTTATATGTATTTTAAAGTAAAATTATATAATATATAATCATCCAACCAGAAGCTGACACTTGGCAGCTTCTGATTGGACCACTTTACTTTTGTGTTGGGTTGCAGAGTGTTGCAGGATGGCTTGGGTCGTGACTTGGAGCTGTTTTTTTTTATTTTTTATTATCCACCTAGGATGCCACATCTTCAACAACCTAGAACAGCCCAACCATAGTGGGTAGTCTTTAAGTGTAACTAATTTATTTATTTAATTTTTAGTTTATATATAATTAAAGTGATTTAAATGTAGGTAATCCCGTGAGAAGGAGACGAAGAGTCAAAACTGTTACAAAGAACGCCAAATTTTGTTGGTTCCGACATTATTCTCACTGAGTATATGCATTGCACACACGTGCCTATGCCAGTATGGCTATGAATTATGTTATTTCTGAACAAGTTTTTCGCATTTCTTTTTTTAATATTGTTTGTGTTAATTTTATTATTTTTAGTATCTGATCTAATCTATTCTATATACTAAAGTAAAAAACGGGCTGCAATGTAGCAGCCCACCCAAACATTCCGCCAACAGCCAAAAAAATCATGCACATGCACTCTCTTTTTAAACCCCTGCCCATTTAGTTTGTTGATGCACGAAATTCAATAATAAAAGGTTGTATTGATTTTTTTTGGAAAAAGAAGTGTTTATGAGACTTTCGTTTCTTTTGTGGGATCTTTCAAGAAGGTACGCTGTTTAGCCCCTGTCTCTTCTCCCCTTTTTATTACATTACATTTGGAAATACATGAACAGACATTAAACGGTTACAAACATTGAATTCCATCAATTTTCTAACGTATTCAGACCCTCAGCATTCCGCCACTCCAACAGCCTTGGAAGCCCAACAGCCTTCACGATATGTTCGTCGAACTTCAGAACGTCATTCACAAGGCGTCAAACATAAGACGGCGAACGCCAACCTTCGAGGCCTTATGTTCGAGGCTCAACAATAGCCCCCAAACTTTTCGGGAGTGACTTCGGCAATCTCGGGAAGTTTCCCACTTTTTATCGAACTCAGTGATACACGAAGGGTTTGTAACAAGAGTGACCCGACCATGTTTCAAGAGTTTCCACCTTCACCTTCTCGTAATTTTGAACGATGAGGTCGACGAACGTAGCTCGACGAGCAACGCATTCGCCGCCCTCGGGATCGACCCAAGGGAAGTTTACGTTTCCCCTTGGTGCGTCCCATGGTGCAGACAGAGTCCGACGATTTGTCAGCTCATAGCTGGCCCCGTTTAACGTTCTTTAACGAAAAACGTACCCTCTCCACGACCATGTCCGTGCGAGAAGGTTTTTTACGGGTCCTTTCTCTTAGAGTCTCATTTCGACATTACTTTGTCGTATGAAATTGATGATTCTGAGCCCAATCGGCCTTAAAAAGTTTTCTTTCGGAAAAATTCGACGGTCACAATACCACACAAAAACCGACGCTTCAGTTCCCAAGGACACGCGCGTTTCACTTACATTAATTGTCGTTGCCACGTGTCAAACGCTCACCACGGCGGAATAAAACATGATGTGCTCTTCGAGGAACTCTGATTTGAATTCCCCTTTTTATAACTGTTCCCACTTCCCTTTTCAAAATCCCATTACTTCGTCCCTCCGAAACTTTCCAGAGCAAGAACCCTCCGGCGACCCTAGATCTCTCTGCAGCACGACTCCGCTCACGTCCGGCGAGGGCCAACACGGCGACGGTAACACTCTATTCTTTCTAGTTCTTACAATCTTCTCCCTACTAGCCCCAAATTCTGCTATGGCCGAAAGTCCTCATCCTACCCCCTCCTCTTCTAAGAGTTCGGATTCGTCCAATTTTCCACCACCGGGAAAATTCCCCTCCAATTATGATGATCGATTTACTGGAACGTTAACCACTGCCCGCTCATTAGTAACCGAAACCACGTTGAACAAAATTTTCACAATCTATGGGATATCCCCCAGGGTCAAAGCCATAGCCCCCAGATCCCAGGATTTCCCCTATCGTCCGTCGATGGGCTACACCGCCTTTTCGACTAGGATATTTGAAAAGGGTGTTCAGTTGCCACTGCATCCATTCTTCATAAGAGTATTGGACTATTACGGGTTAGCCCCGATGCAATTAGCCCTCGTAGCTTGGTTTAACATGTTCGGGACACTTTTGGTTATTAGGAAAGCCGGGCTAGGTGAACCAACTGTGAGAGAGTTCGTCGAACTCTTTAAATTAGTACATAGGTCAAAAAGAGCTATTGGTACTTCTAAAAAAGGCACCACCACCCTGAACCGTTACTACAAAAAACCCCCTCAAATATGAAAAATTGGGTTGAAAATTTCATATACTTTGAGATCCCCGACGAACGTCCGCGGATCCGAGGCCACCTCCACAATTCCTCACGTAAGTTTAACGCTTTTTACTCGTTGAACTGAATTTCTTCTGACTTATCTTACTCCACTTGTATTGCAGTCGACGAGAGATTAACTCCGACCGAAGAGGAACTGTGGAGAATCGATCAGGCATACTCTGTCGCAGATCGAAAGTTTGAGTCTCTGCGCAAAGGCCGCTACATAGATGTCGAAGGCATTCACGAGGAAATGGAGAGACCTACCAGAAGTGCGCTGCGCCAAATCCTAGAAAAGAAGAGGAAAAGGAGAGAGAGCGCCAAGAAGACGGACAAGCCGAAAACCAAGACCCACACTACCGATGAAGGCTCATCTGATCCCGGGAAGAAAACTACCACCCCCGACTCCAAGAAGGAGACCGAGAAGGAGGTCCCCGAGGACTCCATGTCTTTCGTCATGCCCTCAGTCAACCTTCCCAGCCAACAACTTAAAAGGCAGAGGAGACAACCCGAGGTCGATGCCTCGGAACCCCAAAAAACAATCGTCGACCTCATCGATAATGCAGACAACGAAGATGCCCATCTTCAGGACATTGGGACGACGAACTACATCTTAGCCCGGGAGAAAGTCCCAGCTCAATCAGCGCCGAGGGACCCTGCCGCTGACGAGGAACTCATCGAATTTATCCGCGTCGTCCTCATCGGCCCTCCCTGGACCACTCCTAATCCAGCTGTAGGTCACACGTTCTCCCACTTCCGCCAAATGATTCTGGTACACTACCGAAGCCACCCCTACTTCAGTTCTCTGGGAGACTCCGACCCACCATCTGACTAAATCATTCTTTCATTTTTCCTTGCAGAGCGTCGGTGACCTGAAGGAGGACTACCTGAAGGTGGTGAGCTCCGAGCATGCTTGGAGGCAGCAAACCTTCGAAATGAGCACCTCCTATGCCGAGGTAAAGGGTGAGCTGGCTGAACTTACTGCTCTCCACGCCAAAGCCGTATCCGATTTGAAGGCTTTCCAACTCCAAAACAGCAGCCTCCTCCAAGAGAAGGCCGAACTCGGCAGCAAGATTGAGAAGCTCGAGGCTTCCAAGAGTCTCGCCGAACAACGAATCGCCGAACTCGAGGAGGCAATCAAGGCTATTGAATTCTCCTGAGACTCTGAGGCAGCCAAAAGGAAGGAGGCGGAGGAGACTTTTTACCGAGCCAAGGAGGATGGCGAGGGTCTCGCCCTTCTCGGCCTTCTTGATAAGCCCGTCGGCAAGCCTGTCGTGGAGGCTATCCATAACTTTGCATGTTCCCAAGCTCAAGAACTCATACTAAAAAAATATCCCGACTTGGATCTCGCCTTCCTAACACCGGATGTTGATGCCGACGAAGGATCCGACGAGGAGGACGACGAGCAGAAGGATGAGGAGGCGGAGAAAAACAACAACGAGAAGGAGCAGAACTCCTCGTAAAAAACAAAACTTGGATTGTCATTTTACTCTGGGACTAGTTTATATTTTTTTTCTGTTACTCTCCCCCCCTCCTTTTGTTTTATTATGAATGTTACTTACTCTTACTTCATCCCTCTGTATTGATCTAAACATAGTTCAGTATTGCATTCGACGATATGATGGGGTACAATAAACTCAAAACATCTTAATAACGGGCATAACAAGAAGAAGGAAATACATTAAAAATAGAACTTCTTAAGATACTTAACATTCCAAGCATTTGGAACATCTCTGCCCTCTGGAGTACGCAGCCGATAGGCTCCGTTTGCGACGACCTCGGAGATGATATAGGGCACTTCCCACGTTGGAGCTAACTTCCCCGCATTCAGCTCTTTTGTATTCTGAAATACTTGCCTGAGAACCCAATCCCCAATTCGGAAAACTCTAGTTCGAATCGACTTGTTATAGAATTTATCTACAACCCGCTGCCTCATTTCCATATGGTCCAACGCATCCGACCTGAGTTCGTCGACCATTTCCAGGGCGTCGAACATCTTACGCCCGTTGTCTGCATCATAAAAAAACTCCACCCTAGGACTTCCCTGAATTAACTCGACGGGTGTCATCGCCTCCATGCCGTAAGCTAGTGAGAACGGAGTCCGCCCCGTGGTAGTTCTAGCCATCGTCCGATACGACCAGAGGACACTAGGCAATTGCTGCACCCAAGATCCTTTATCTGCCCCAAGTTTCTTTTTTAATGTTCCAATAACAGTTTTATTTGTCGACTCGGCTAAGCCATTTGCTTCAGGATAACGAGGAGTAGAAAATAGCAACCGGATCCCCATTTTTATGCAATACGCTTTGAACTTTCCGCTTGTGAACTATCTCCCATTATTTGTGATTATTTCCCGAGGTAGGCCGAATCGGCAGACAATATGCCTCCACACGAATGAAATTGCTTCACTGTCTCGAACCCGAGCTAGGGGCTCTGCCTCTACCCATTTTGTGAACGAGTCTGTAGCCTCTAAGATATACCGCTTGCTCCCCATTCCCTTCAGCAATTGCCCGACGATATCGAGCCCCCACCTATGGAATGACCAGACGGGAACGTTGGCATTCAAAACCTCGGCCTTTAAGTGGGTCACTCCTGCAAACCTTTGACACGGCTCACATTTCACGACTGTGTCCTTCGCATCCTTCCTTAATGTTAGCCAATAGAATCCAGCAAAAATTACTCGGTCTGCCAAGCTCCTTGGCCTGGCGTTACCACAACTACCCGAAAGCCTTCACGAGCACAGCCTGAGCTTCCCTTTCCCCAACACACCTCAGCAACGGCCCTTCGAATGACCTTTTGTACAATTGCTCATCCACAAGGACGAATCATGCTACCCTCTTGACGAGTCTGGCCGATTCTACCGATGATTCTGGCAACATTCCGTTTTGGAGATACTCAACGAATGGGGTCATCCAGGAAGACTCCCCACTTCGAACGGAAGCATTTCACTGAGACCTTCCGAAGCCACTCCACTTTTAACCATCGGCCACATCACTGTGTATACCGGGATCAGTCAAGGATTAGTCCAACGCGTCGCCGCAGCGAAGCCCGCCAGTGCGTCGGCATAACCATTCTCCTCTCACGGGACATGCTCGACTGGGACTTCGTCGAACAATCGTAGTTCAATTTTGAGAGCATCATGATAGGCTGCCATACGCAGGTCCTTCGTCTGGAATTCCCCCCGAAATTGTCCTACGACAAGTTGAGAATCCGTCTTTACACGTAGCCGTCGAACCTTCAAAACGGCGGCCAATTTTAACCCTGCTATCATGGCTTCATATTCCGCTTCATTGTTTGTTGCTTGAAAACCGAAATGGACTGCTCTCTCAAATAACACCTGCTGAAGAGAAATGAGCAATATCCCTGCGCCCGCACCTTTAGCATTGCTTGAACCATTGACGAACAATTCCCAAGAGCCTGCAAGATCCACATTCTTGTAGGGTTTTTCCGTGAACCGAATCACCTAAACCATATCCCCTCTTTCGAGGCGTCGGAGGCGGCGACATCTTCCGCCTCCATGGTGGAGTCAGCAATGCATTTCTGCTTTGAGCTCCTCCAAGATACAGCTCCACCTCCCAGGGTAATTACATATCCTGAGGTCGATTTCTTCTCATCCTAGTCCCCTTGGAAATCCGAGTCTGTATAACCCACAGGGCACAAATCCTCACTTTGATAAACTAGGCAGTAATTCCTAGTTCTTTTCAAGTACTTGAGGATGTGCTTTACAGCAGTCCAGTGCGCCTGTCCAGGGTTAGACTGATATCTTGCTACCATGCCAACGACATAACAGATATCTGGACCGGTACAAAGCATCGCATACATGAGGCTACCCACCGCCGAAGCGTACGGTACAAGACTCATCTCATCTTTCTCCCGCTGTGTCTGAGGACACTGCCCAGTGGAAAGATGAACGCCATGTCTGAAAGGTAGCAAGCCTTTCTTGGCGAGTTGCATGCTGAACCGGGCTATCACAGTATCCACATAGGATGCCTGGGATAAGCTTAACATTCTTCTCTTACGATCTCGTTAGACCTTAATCCCAAGAATGTAGCCAGCTTCTCCCAAATCCTTCATTTGGAACAGCTCGGATAACCAAACCTTGATTTCCAACATCACTCCCTCGTTGTTTCCAAATAGGAGTATGTCATCAATGCAAAGTGCAAGGAAGACCACGCTCCCACTGACACAAAGTCGGTAAACACAACTTTCGTTTTTCAACTGTGTAAATCCATAGGATTTAGTCACATCGTTGAAACGTAAGTTCCACGACCTTGAAGCTTGCTTAAGTCCATACAAGGACTTCCTAAGCTTCCAGACAAGATATTCTTCGCCCTTGCTTGTGTAACCCTCGGGTTGCTGCATATAGATGTCCCTACCTTCTTCAAGGTAACCGTTTAGAAAAGCGGTTTAGACATCCATCTGCCAGATCTCGAGGTCCATATGCGCAGCTATGGCAAGGAGTATCCGGATGGATTTGAGCATGGCTACGGGTGAAAAGGGTTCGTCATAGTCAATGCCTTCTTTCTGACTATAACCCTTTGCCACCAACCTGGCTTTTAAAGTCGTGATCTTTCCATCCGCCCCTTTCTTTCTCTTGTATACCCATTTGCACCCTATGGCTCTAAAGCCATCCGGCAAATTAGTTTTCTGGTATACATCCATAGCAGTTATGGATTCAATTTCAGAATCCATGGCGACACGCCATTTGGCAACATCCTTGTTGTAGGGTTTGAGTCTACGACGGGCAATATTAATTGCCATTAATTAAACACTTGCCAAGGATCGTTCTTAGGATACCAAGAATAAATTTTAATTAAACAAACCATGCGAAAGCCTATGCATGCTCCTACAAAATAAATTGCATAGGATGGATATAGAATTATACCTTGTTTCACCGTTTGATCCACAGGACAGATCGGAGAATGATAACGGTGAAAACCTATTCAGATCTGAAGCGGAATATGGAACTTTTGAATCTCTTCTCTTGTTCCTACAGATCTGATCTTCTGATCTGTATCCCTTGCTCCTTGGAAATCTGGTGAGGATTATTCTACCAAGTTAGATCCGAGCTCCGGAGAAGTCGATCAATCTCCTCCCTCGTAGATCCAGCCGTCGCCCCTCTCTCTCTCTGTCTGTTCTGAAACCCTAGTTTCTGAACTGACGGCTACTGAAAAGTGTGCACACCAAAATTGTGTTGATCCAATAGAGAGGGGGTATTTATAGTGTTAGGGTTTATGAAACCCTAACCCTAATGGGCTGAGAGCAGTTAATGGGCCAGACCAGGGATCAGATGCAAATAATAAAGTGGGCCCTCTTTTATTAATTAATTCTCTCATGTCCAACCCAGAACATTTAATTAATTAATAAAGTATTGTTTTAACCTTCACCACGGTAACAATACTGACTCGCCCCTTTATTACCACGTTATTAGGAACGGGTTGCACCAAACTAACTTGATCCACATATTTAAGGTTTCAGACATTCATTAATTAATTTGGCTTATGACAATCAGCCACAATTAATTAATTTCTTATTTCCTGAATAACACCACTCACCTTTTATCACTTATGCCTGAATTAAATAATTCAACCTGCAGGGTTTAGCATAATGAACCTTTGTGAGCTCATCAGGGAATGTCACCATCCTGAACGGATATGTTACCATACATCCAGACTAAGCAGACCCCACACAAATTGCCAACACCCAAAATACGGGCATAAGGGTACATGTAAGACCCGCCACCATGGTAAATCAAAGTGCAGTCAATCTGTGTGTGCCCCTTGTCCTTCAGTACGATTTAAGATCACAGAGAGTAGGTTAGGGATCTGGCTCGTTCATATGTCAATGAGAACGGCGCATCCCACTGTTGATCCCATCAATACATAAATATGTACCGACACATCAAGTAGCCAGGATAAGCCCACTTATGAACTGATGTGCCGCAGCTTAAACCGACAGCCTATCCAGGGACCGTCTCAGCTGTGATACTGTTTATATCTCGCTAGGTCAAACGAGCCATATGATCCTGCTGTGGTCACACCACATGGCCATCCCTATCGGCGAGATAATAGGATATTATAGTTCGTCGTATGATTGTTCTATCAGACAGCGAGCATTGTTGCGGATACATACATGAATACCAGTGTACTAAACACTTAATCATATATGCTTTCAGTATACAATCCCAACAATCTCCCACTTATACTTAAAGCATAATACCATTGCTTTTAACAAAGTATTAAGTGTGTCTATTCATGTCAATCACTCCCACTGTACACTCATCACCTCTTGTTTCGATTTCTCGTATGATGTGATACAACACATCCTATGTGTCTTACCACCTTTTGAGTCTTGGGTTCTCTTGAGTTTGTCGCTGCACCAATACATCACAATTACTTGTGATTCTACCAGGCAAACTCAGAACGCACACCTCTGGAGGACGGTGTCGGAGTTATACTGCTTCTTACGAAGTCTATGAAACTGACTAGGGTTCAGCCTTCATACTGGAATCTTCAACACACTACTGTGTTTGATTCCTATAACTCCTCCTCCAAGGCCCAACACATAGTTAGAGGTCGATTTCCTTTCCTTATGATCCTCCTGGATATCCGATGCCTTTCAACTCACATAGCACATCTGTAAACAATGTGCTTGTCCAGAGTTGAACTGATATCTGTCTAACATGCATATAGCATTGCAGATATTTGAATTCGTTCATCTACAATATAGAAAGACAACGATCTTTCTTGCTATGAACGATTCACCACAGAATCGATTTAAGCGACTTGAGATACTTGAACATTCTTTTCTCGTGTCAACACAAGACTTTAATTCAAAAGATGTTCCATAATCTCATAAGTCCTACTTCTGAAACTGTTCGGATAACCATCCTTTATGCCTGACAGTAATTCCACACCGTTTCCGTATGTGTAAATACTATCTGCATAATTTGCAAGGAAAACCACGCTTTCGCTGACACATACTCTGATTCATGTAACTCTCATTCTCGATGGACAATATCGAAATGTCTGTTACATAATCTTGAAGCACGGTTAAGTTCATAATTGAACTACTTTGGCTTCGAGACATGATGCTGCACATAACTTATCTGGTTGTTGCATACAGATGTCGTCACCTTTTATTAAGGTATCCGTTCATAAAATACGGACGACTTCATCTACCTTCCAGATACTTACATATGTGTTGTTATGTTTAAAAAGAACTCGAATGGGTTTAGTAGTTGCAACCAGTGAGAAGGTCTTGTTGTGAAACACACCTTTACTCACTAACCTAGGCCTTTGAACACACTAGATTACCATTCGATCCTTTTTACTTGTATATCTATCAGTTGCACATGGCTGTTAAGCTATTCGGCAATCACTGATCCTGATATACCACCATAACCTTAACTAATTCATTTTTGAATCTATGACTTTACGTCATTCTAACTGCATCGTTTGTCTTAACGGCTTCGTCGCACTTTGAGGGATTAGTACAATGCTGTTCGTTAAGCTGGGAACAAGTCGTGAGACTGTTTCCACGAACCAGTACTTTTAAGCCTGTTAAGGCAACCTCCCACTGCAACGACGCTCCTTTTATGTTGTCAGTTAATGGTGCATTAACTTGTGGTTTACCACCTTACACAGGTGACCGTGCAATTGGTACCATACCTGCCTAGGTATGCACAATCTGCCACGGGGTATTTCCTTATGGATTTGGATTGTCTTCTCTTAAAATATTAGAAAACAATCTTACATTTTGGATTCATGGTTTCATCCTATACAACTTGCTTGTAATTAGGATATATAAAACCAACATCTTTTTCGTTTACTTGGAATAGCCCACAAACAGTACTATCTTAAAACTATCTTCTATTCAATCAGTCTCTTACATCAGCTTAGCAGCCGACTTACCCATCATTGCCCTTTGACTGAGTCAAGGTCTGCTAGGGTACTTAGAACTAATTTAGAAGACACCAGTTTAAACGATATACAACTGTTTTGGCGCTCTTCCTAAAACGAAAGATTTAGGCAATAGCTGGTATAACTTGTTAACGTTTAAAGATCTTTATTTCGTTCTACCTACACCATCTCAATCGAGAGATATCAGGTGTAGTCAACTGAGATGTGATCCCTTTGCTCTGCCAGATACTGTAAAGCACATCATTTAAGATACTTCATTATGAACAAATCATAATGTTTTTACAGTCTTGTTTAACTTATTCTCTACCTTAGTCTTGAACGCTCTTGATTAAAGCAAGAGACTAAGACTTGTAGTGAACTAGATAAACATATCCAAATCTTAAATGACTAAAGCATCAATGCCTATTAAGGCAACTGCGGAAGTAGACTCAAACCACTATACAGAGCAAACACGAAATAACTTTATAGAGATACAACTGCCTTTTAAAAAGCCTGGTTATCATCATTATACTTCTAAGCAGTTACCATAAGTATCATTCTTAGGAATACTTGGATAGAATCCATAACTCCACGAACTACTTAAGACTACTTAGACTGATGTAACCAATCTCTATATAGATTCTTTAAATTATACCTTAGAACACTGACAGTTTATGCAATCAAGTAATGAAGAGATAATCATCCATAAATAGAAACACTGTCATTTATTCATGATAGAAAAAATTCTATCAAAATGACTAAGAATCCAAAAACACGGATGAAACTTGTTTATCAAAACAAAACAAATGTATCTCTTCCAAACACTTGAATTAAAACAAAGTTTTTCAACATAAACTCAAAGTAAAATCTCCATCTGCTGAAACATCTTCCAGCATCAGACTTGGAGATGGTAATCCCGTTATCTTCAAGCTTCAAGCTCGATCCCCTGCAAAGCGTAGCAAACATGATTAGTGACTTCAGTTACCACTACCCACTTAGGAGTAGAAAACCGATACTAAACATGTCTCAGCAACCAATGCAAAAGATAACGTACCTTGTCCCTTAGTTACCAAACTTGGACAATTTACTTTCCAGTGTCCCTTCTTGCCGCACTTGAAACATTTGTCCTTGTTGCTATCTTTCTTTCCTTTGTTCTCTCCTTTTCCGTCCTTCTTCTTCATGTCATTGCGACGTGAATTAGATGAACTCTTGGTAAGAGATCTGGAATGAACCGATAACATAGCATTGCTCCCACTGCTTGCTTCTTTCTTCTTCTTCTTGACATCACTCTTCTTACTCGTAAGCGAATTAGAGTGACTTGCAGAAAAGACCGAAGAAGCTTCTATTGATACAAGATCCTTGAGCAGACTGTGAACAGTATACTCAGTCTTGTTTTTCTCAACAGAAATTCTAAAGTCATCAAATGACTTTGGTAACGTGTTGAGTATCAGGTCAATCTTGACATCATTGTCAATTTGACCACCCATCAATGTGTACTCATCTAAAAGCTGGATGAGCAATTCCACATGTTCACGTACCGAGCAGTTCTGACCCATTTTCTGTCTTACAATACGCTTGATAAGACTGGATCTAGCATGTCCGTCAAGTCCGCCATATGCTACGTCAAGACGTCGCATAATGTCACATGCAAGCCATACATCACTATAACGAGGATGCAGTGCATCTGACATGCCAGCTAGGATATACTGCCTGGCCATGCCATTCGACCACATCCACATGTGATACTGTGCACGCTCCTCATCAGAAGATGTATCAGTGGGCGAACTTGGACAGGGAGTATGCAGAACAAACAAATGTCCAAATGAATCCAAGAGCTTGACAATATCACTTTTCCATTCAGGAAAATTCGGACCGGTCAAAGAATTGTGTACAATTGAATTGATGAGCGATGCAACAACAGACATATCTGAAAACAATTAAGCGAATTAAAGTAAGCACATACTACGAACAATTGAAACAAGAAATGCATAGAACCTTTAGATAAAACAATGCACTTTGTTTCCTCCAATTGCCCAAGCTAATTTACTGCAAGCCACTTCAGCGGACGTTTACAGTAAACCAACTCAACCAGACCAAAATTGATCCTTTAATTTCTCATCATGCCAAGGTATCTTAAGCAAAAGAAATTAATATTGGAGATCTTCAGACCATGTTACCCATCCGGAGCAGGGACATCATTCATGAGTTATACTCCAGGCAACATCTAAGCCAGTTTAACCACAAGCCTAACTCCGGATGTTTAGAGCTATTTAGTGTAGTGCTAAACCCTACACCGCATGCCCCTTACACCCTTTGTTATCTCATTTAGTTTAATCTTAGAGACCAGTGAAAGTTGTCTCAATGCAAGCCGCTTCAGCAGACGTTTGCTTAGAGGCTCCCACTTCTCATCTTAAACTAAATGTTTTATTTAGAAACCTCATCGCATTAGAACCCGTAATTTATTTCTAACGCAAGCTGCTTCAGCAGACGTTTACGCTTCGAAATTCCTTACTTCTAATGAGAGGCCGTATTTGTGGAGGTCTAATGATTTTAGTTTGAAAAGAACCAAAATCCAGCTTAGTAATTTTTAGTTCTAAAGGTTTCATGCGCACACATTATTTTATGTTGCCATAAATTATGTCACCCAAAATTCCATCATAAATTAATATGATTCTAAAGGTTTCATGCGCACACATAAGACATGCTCAATAATTTAAAAATTACAACATGCTTATGACAGTAAATAATTAAAGCAAGTAAACATGCTTTCCTATTAATTACTAGTGCGCACACAATAAATCACATCAGTACGAGAAATAATTAAATAAACAAATAAAATTTCTCGTGGCCCCTCAGATGCGATTACAATTGAAAAATAATTAAATCTAATCTATTACAAGATTTAATTCCAATACAGATCTTCAAACTGGGCCTCCGTCTGACTTGAAATCTGATTTGAATTGCAAATACAGCAATTGGGCTTCAATTAGGGTTTCAGGCCCAAAACAAGTGCCAAACCCTAATTTTCAGGACAGCGGGCCACCTCCGGGCTGAGAAGCCCGATCTACAGCCCGGGTGAGCAAAACCTTAGGGTTTGCAAACCCTAGCCGCCAGCCACCAGAGCAGCTCGCCGTGCCGCCTTTCCGGCCGCCGCCTGCGGCCGGTCTTCGCACCAGTCGTGTCGCGCCGCCCGCCGTCGGGTCTTCCAGCGACAGACAGCAACAGATCCACCGCCGCCAGCCTCGGAACCAGGAGCAGCCGCTGCCGCTGCAACCACCACCGTCACGCTGCTCCTTCGCCGTCGCTGCTACAGAGCCCACCGGCGTTGACACCAACGCCGCGCGCAGATGCGCGCGGCCTGCCCCGGCTCCGTCGGCACACCCCCGCGCACAGAAAACACAGGGGAGAGAGAGATGTGGCGGGCGCGGCCCAGCCGCGGGGAGAAACCCCCGCCGCCGCCACCCGTCGGCGCGCGCAGAGAAAACGCGCGGCCTG
>JAPKLW010000670.1:364259-399542 GCA_026898455.1 Plectranthus barbatus
CCTCCTGATCTGATCTTCTGATCTGTATCCCAACTCGATCTGAAAATCTGGTGAAGATTATCTATCAGATCCCTTGCCCGGTTGAGAAGCAGAATTTCCTCCTCGTATCTCAAACTCAATCGATCACCACAGCTCCCAATGCTCTGGTTTGCTGTGTGCAACTTGTGATCTTATGAGTAGTAGGTGTATTGAGTTCTGAGGTACTGAGGCCTATTTATAGGAAATTCTAGGCTTCTATTGGGCTTGAGTTATCATGGGCCAGACCAGGGACCAGAATGCAAATAGCAAATAAGGCCTATCAATTAATTAATTCCCATATTCAACCCAGAATATAATTAATTAATTAATATTGATTCATGCCACCAGAGAATCAATACTGTCCTACCTATTTGCTACCACGTTTGAGGAACGGGTTGCATTGGACTCGGTTTATCCCCACATTTAAGGCTACAGACATTCGTTAATTAATTTAAGCTCTGACAAGCTATTTAATTAATTAACATCTTTAATTCCTGAATCAATCCACTCAAACCTTTTTCACTTATGCTTGAACTTAATCAGCCTGCAGGACTTTAGCATAACGAACCTTTTGAGCTGTTCAGGGAATGTCACCATCCTATACTGGATGTGGTTACCTAGTTCAGATACCAGACAGTCATACACAAATTGATATCACCCAAGACTGCAGAAGTACAGGTTCAACTAGAACCCTCTCTACAACTCAAAGTGATATACAATATATGTATACTTCTGTATCCTCATATAGGTTTAAGATTCTATCGAGTCATAAAGATCTAGATTCTTTTAATGTCAGATAAAAGAATCGATCTTGACTTAGGTCCTCATCAATGTGTGCCCCACACCAGCATACCAAGACATCCAAGATAAGATGCTTATCCGCATATGCTGCAGCCTACACCGACAGTTTATCCTAGAACTGTCTCAGCTGTGATGACTATTTATATCTCGCTAGGTCAAACGATCCATACGATCTTCCGTGATCTTCTACACACCGTATGATCTCCCTATCGACGAGATAAGAGGATAATTGTGTTTGCGACACATGTTTGTTAATTCAGACAGGAGATGAACATACAACAATTATGATTCCCAGTATATTAACCAATAAACCTTGTACATAATATACCAATCATAATGCTTTCAGTATATAAATCCATCACATACTGTCTTCTGCGATCTACAACACGCCGTATGATCGTCCCTATCAGTGAGACAAGAGGATACCATTGTTCATACATGTAAGATTGTTAACAGATAGGAGAAATAAACCGTTGTCTACTCATTATAATAAATGCTATCAGTATACAAAACCCATCAATTCTTACCTACCATCTCGACCTCCGCCTGCATGTGGAGCTCCGGGGTAAACTCCGCAACAAAGTCGGCTAAGATCTGGCTCTTAATCGTCTTCCTAGGCACAAATTTCAAGCCAAAACCGCTCAGCTCGATTGCCCACTTCATTAATCGTCCTGCCAGGTCTGGTTTTGCCAGAATGCTTCGTATCAGGAAATTAGTTACAACCACGATCTCATGACACTCGAAATAGGGCTTGAGTTTCCTTGAACACACGACTGATGCGAACACCAATTTTTCCAGGGCTGAATACCGAGCCTCTGCACCCACAAATGATTTACTTACATGATAAACGGGATGTTGCGATCCCTGCTTATCACAAACCAACACACCGCTGACTAAGCACTCTGAAACCGCCAAGTACAATTTTAATGCTTCCCCTAGCCTTGGCTTCGCCATCACTGGAGGAGTTGTCAGATGTATTTTTAACTGCTCTAACGCTTCATTACAATCATCGGTCCACTTGAACTTCTTAGCTTTTTTTATAACTTGAAAAAACTTATTCGTGCGATCGGAATAGCGAGCAATAAACCTGTTGACTGCCGCGAGTTTTTCGATCACATGTTGTACTTCCTTCACACTCGTTGGAGGGGCGAGAGCCTGGATAGCTCGTATCTGTGACGGATCCGCCTCAATCCCTCTTCTACTAACAACATACCCTAAGAACTTTCCCGATGCCACACCGAATAAACACTTCGACGGGTTGAGCTTCATCTGGTATGCATCCAATACGTCGAACGCCTCTCGTAAATGTGACAGATGGTCTTCGACTTTTTGTGATTTCACCAACATGTCATCGACATAAACCTCCATCGTATTGCCTATTTGCTTAGCAAACATCCTATTCATCAAGTGTTGATACGTCGAACCGGTGTTCTTCAGCCCGAAAGGCATCACCCTGTAACAATAGATGCCTCGATCTATGATGAAAGCCATCCATAAACGTCATCAGCTCGTTCCCTGCCATTGCGTCAACCAATCGATCAATGTGCGGGAGTGGAAAAGGGTCCTTCGGGCACACTTTGTTGAAATCCTATAATTAACGCATATCCTGTTTTTTCTATTTTTCTTTTTAACCACCACCACATTAACTAACCATTCAGGATACTTTACCTCTCGCACGAAACCGACCTCTAACAGCTTCTCCACCTGCTCTGCTATGGCCGCGTTTCTCTCCGGGGCGAACCTTCTCCGCTTTTGCACTATTGGTTTCACATCGGGATTCACCTGGAGTCGATGAGTGATAACATGCGGGCTGATTCCCGGCATGTCCTTATGACTGAATGCAAAAGTATTGATCCTCGACCGTAGGAATTTCGCAAAGTCCTCCTTTCGTTATGGGGCAAGGTCCTTACCAATGAAGGTTACTTTCGAGGCATCACTAGGGTCTAGAGATAATTCTTCCGCATCTTCCACTTATTCAAGGACCCCCACAGTTCGAAGGGTGATCGTATAGCAGTCCCTTGCCGCATGCTGCTCTCCCTGGACGGCCTGGATTCCCCAAGGGGTGGGAAACTTTACTACCTGGTGGAAAGATGACGGCACGACCTCCATTTCATGCAGCCAAGGTCGTCCCACTATTGCGTTACCCCCTCTGCATACACCGGAAGCATGATTTCTCCAACTGGATCAAGCATTTCCCCACTGAAGCCGACGAGCTGCGTCTGACTCGGTTTTATTTCCTTGGAAGAGATTCCCTTCCCTACTAATGCCCCAACAAACAGGAGATTTGAGGAGGCCCCTGAGTCAACAAGGATTCGCCAAACCCTACAGTTGGCTATCAATAATTCGACGACTAGTGCGTCATTGTGTGGTCATCGAACTCCAACTGCATCCTCAGGCCCAAATTTGATCATGTGAGGCGAAATGGGTTTTGGAGTACTCAACTCGACGGCTTTGGCTTCACGGCAATGCCACTTTCGCGCATTTTTCGAATGCCCTGCCAGATCACAGCCCCTATGTATCATATTCACCGTTCACTTGATCTCCGGCGGTTTAGGTATCGGGACTTTATTAGCGCCGGTTGCAGGGCTTCCCCCTTGCGTATTGGTGCCTTTTCGCCAAGAGTTAGCCTTGTTCCCCACTCCCTGAAACTCCTTGAGGTACCCCTGTTCCAAGAGTCGTTGTATCTCGTGTAGGAAGTCCCTGCATTGTATGGTGGTGTGCCCATAGCTATGGTGCAAAGCGCAGAATCCGTGGGGGTTTTGTCCAACGCTCAACACTTTCATGGGCCATTTGACAAGCCCTCCCAGTTTTTCCATCTCCCTGACTACGACCACGGGGTTAATATTCAAGCCATAAGGTGGGGTCACTTTTGCGCCAGAGGGGGCCCCGATGACTCTTCTATCTGAGTTACGCTGGTAAGGCTGGAAGTGGCTTGGCGGACGAGAACCGCTCCCCTTGTCACCACGGCTGGGCGCTTTCCCCCTCTCTTTCTGATCCAAGTTCAATTCCTCCACTTCTCTCCGTAGCTGGACCTCAGCCTTCGCCAGTACCTCCGCAAAGGTCGAACAGGGGTATTCGACGAGTTTCCAAAACAAGCGGGAACCAGGTCGGAGTCCGTTCTTGAATGCTGAGATTGCGGTTTCCTCCGAGCAATTTGATATAGTGACCTTTAACTCATTGAACCGCTTGACATACTCTCGAAGTGGTTCTCCTTCATGTTGTACCACCCGATATAGATCATCGGATCGGATGGGGCCCGTCGGCTAGATGAAAATTGCTCGACGAACTTGTGATGTAATTCGGCAAAAGAAGATATGCTGCCATTTGGAATACGCATGAACCACTGCAGCTTTTGCACATACCGGCTTCCCTTGCCTCCTCTGGAATAGAAGCTGTGTGCATCTTGAATCTATATAACATGATGAATTCTTCTGGATCCGTAGTTCCGTCGTATGACTTGAGCGGGGGAACTACGAATTGGGATGGGAGTTTGACGCCGGCTATCTTGCGCTTGAACGGTGTGTCATTGTAGCTTTTGGGCGCAACCGTGATTGGCTGGGTTGGTGCCCCGGTAATGGCGGCGTACAATTTCACCATGTCGTCAAGCCTTTTCTCCAAGGCGGCTATTTTGTTGACTTCCACGCCATTCTCCGAACTTGATTCACTCGCGTGCGGTGAATTGCGGGTGTCGAGGGTTCGGCTAACTGAGCGGCGGCGACTGCGGTTTGTGCGGGAGCTTTCCCTGTCTGTGCGGCTCTACCTCTCACTTTGATGTTCATAGAACTTAGCTAGTTCCCCTCTCAGCCTGTCGGCCTCTAAGGTAGTCCTGCGGTTCTCTTTCTCTCAGACCATCCATCTCTTCCTGCATTCTTTTCATATTTCTCTCGAATTCCTCCATCCTTGTACCGCCGAATGGGTGCGTTTCGCGATGACTACTACTGCTCATTCATTCCCTTTCTTTGGATTTCCCACAGGCGGCGCCAGTTGTTAATGCACGAAATTCAACAATAAAAGGTTGTATTGATTTTTTTGGGAAAAAGAAGTGTTTATGAGACTTTCGTTTCTTTTGTGGGATCTTTCAAGAAGGTACTCTGCTTAGCCCCTGTCTCTTCTCCCCTTTTATTACATTACATTTGGAAATACGTGAACAGACATTAAAACGGTTACAAACATTGAATTCCATCAATTTTCTAACGTATTCAGACCCTCAGCATTCCGCTACTCCAACAGCCTTGGAAGCCCAACAACCTTCACGATATGTTCGTCGAACTTCTGACCGTCATTCACAAGGCGTCGAACATAAGACGACGAACGCCAACCTCCGAGGCCTTATGTTCGAGGCTCAACATAGTTGATAAAATAATATGAGATCAAAGTTTTTAAATTTGAAATTTAAAAAGAACGCATGCAATAACTCTCTCTCTCTCCCCCCCTCCTTTTTTTTTCTTCCAATTCTTACTTTCACAAACCAATAACCATAGCCACCGCTCCCATAAAAATTAATAGCCACCGCAGAAGTTTGAACTTCACCCACATCATTGGCGAGATTGGCACTACCAGTTTCTTCATGCTAAAATTGCCCAAGTCTCTGACATAAGAATTTTATGAAGGCACGGCCAAGAAGACAACATATTATTGGGTCCTATGTTCGAAGTTTTGATCGGATGCTGAAAACATACTTCCGATCTATATTGATTTTGAAATGTGAGAACCTCCATTTTGCGCATCTGTTTTGTTTTCCCAAAATTCGCCTTTAAAGTTAATTTTATGTAAGGAAGAATTTCCCGCATCCATGACTGAGAAAAAAGTTGCTGAACGGCTGAAGAACCAGATTCCCCGGTGTAGGTAATCCAATGCACTTTTCATAGAGTTTTTTTTTTAATTATTTTTTTTATCTCCATTAGCAAAACCCTAATTCGATGTTGTTGAATTTGAGGTAAAATACTAATTTCAATCGCACTTGAATATTTTAGGTAGAAGAAAATGAAAAGATTGATCATTTGCTGAATACTTGATTGAAAGTTATCATTTAAACTCTTCGTATATTTGGGTTTTGCAGAAGGTGAATGGAATGAGAGAAAGGTACATTGGTAATTTTATCATAATAATTATCATGGCTTCTTTTTTTTATTTTTCAAGATATTTTTAATTTAATCAATAGATTTAACTTGAAAAAACTCAATTTTGGACTTAATGTTGGCTTTTTGACTGATTAAAGATGAGTTTGTTTATTTGCTCAGTTTGATGAAGAATCCAATATCAGGTTTGGACTTCTATCTTATGTACCAAGTTATAGATTTTAATTTATTTTGTGGTTTTTCTGAGAAGCTTACCAAGCTATGAAAATTGCAAGATGATACCATTCATAGGTAATTTCGTGTTTTTTCTATTACTTTTTTTATCTTCTTATTTTTAAGTTTAAGTAAGAAGAAGGGGGTGTGGCATTTATTTAGTTTTCGTAGGATGAGCTATCCCAACTTTTGCAAACCTACATATAATGGATAAACAAAAGGTGACTTTTCGGTATCAATTACGGGATGAAAGAGTTAATTTCCATTACTCATTTGGAATTAACTTTTCTGCGGCCAATGCCCAAAAAGAGCACATATAGTTGGCCTTGGACTCATCTATGATCATATCATTCTTGAACTGCACATTAATGAGATTCTTTATATATTAATTCAAAAAACTAAAGGAAGAGTAGTATAAATGATATTTGTTGGAAAGAAGTTATTTCCACAATTAAACCCAGTACAAAAACTTTGTTTTTGTCATTCTCATCTACAGATCCAGTTCTACTTGAACATGTTGCTTTCAATATTAGAGGACCCTATGCAAAAATTATCCAAGAATTATGAGAGCTCTCATCCACTTGAGGTATAATTTGTAACTCTTTTATATATGGTCAATTGGTTTTGATTTGGTTCACTCACATATGAGCTTCCTTTGATTTTACAATATCATGACTTCAACATCTTGAAGTCAGAATAAATATATTATATTGGATAAAAACATACTACTTTGACTACGTGCATTAATCTTTGTTTCACTATGACTTTTTGATAAATATTATTGAAACTTCAGATGAGTTTTACTTTTATTATCTTTGATTTTCGTGGAATGCATGTTTAAGACTCATTTAAATTCACACATGTAGTGGTGAAATATGTGTAGGAGTTTCTGCAGCAGCTCGCATAAAGGAAATTAACAAAAACATTCTATTGCTTTACTGTATTCGGTTTTGTTTTTGGTTTGTTGTAATGACTAATGAGCAGTGTCACCGTGTGTCAAATTCAGTGACCAATGTGTGTTAAAGTCTTCACCTTATTCAACAAACAATTCTCATTTTTTAATTGTTATGATTTCATAACATATTAGATATAAATTATCCTATTTCTTTCCATATAAGAGAAAATACGAGTTTAGGATATTACATGAGCATAAAATATTTTATGAGTTATTGGGTTGAATAATATAAATGGGTTGAATGTTAATGAGAGGTAGAAAAGCGCAAAACATGAGCATTTGTACTTGCTTTCTTAATTTGCTTCCACATTTTATATTCACTGATTAATTCTTTGATAAGTGGCTTGACTTTTCATTATGCCTTCTACAGAAAGATGAGATATTGTGCAGGAAATGGTGCCATAGGCCTTCTTTATTTCTTCTTATAGATTTTATTTCTGCACAGTGCACATATTAGAATTTTGTAATTATCTTGCTTTATTTTTCTTGATGAACAGTTTGAGCTCATGTGTAATTTTTATAATAAAATTCTTAGCATCATGCAAGTTATCTTTAATAATTTGCTATTTTTTTTTTAAAGTACGGTCTCCCCACCCAAAATCACAAAATAAAATGCTTGAATATATTATGAACTATGTACATATTTCAATAAATACTAGAATTATTAGTTTTATTTTCAACCATTAATATATTTTATGAAAAAATAAAAGTATATTTTTTTATGAAATTGGATCATCTACTAAACAAAATTCTTTAATTTTATATGGTAAATTTGTTATTTAAAACCTAATAAAAATAAGTTAGTGTTTTAGACAAATTAATTCAAAAAAGATTGATAACATATGTATATAAACCATATTGTAACTTAAATATTTATCTTTCAATCTCGAATTACACTTTGGATTGTCTATAAAAACTGGGTTAGTTTAGATAATGGGAATTACACACATATTATTATTATGATTTTTAAATAATATTTCTTAGAGAATAATGTGGTTGTCGTTGAATAAATGTCAGCATATGTAAATCAAAATATATTTGTGAGCACATATGACCTATTAGTTATAAATCATAAATATTTATCAATAGATAAAACAAAATATGTAATAATTAATTAATAAATAAAAACAAATTATATATTACTAGCCTTCTAATTATTTGAGAAAAAATATATATGAGAAACTCTTACTGAATGGTGTTGATGAAACTTAAACTTGAGACTTTAAATTTTTAGATGTGTTGGGGCCAGGCCTACGGGACCCAGGCCCGATAAGCACATCGGCCCAAACAGTCACCGGCCCAAAAGTCACAAGCCTACTCAAAATAAGAAAGGCTCAAAATCGCCTAAGAGAAGAGATCGACTCCGATCCTTAGAGATCCTCAACGCCGACCACTTGTGGGGTCGGTGTCAAGGAGGACAAGATCCATGAAGAAGACTCAGTCAAATAGAGAGACCCAGTCAACACAAAGATCAACTGAATAGAGAATTATCCTCCATTATCCCTAAAATTTAGGAATGATAGTTAGGGATTTTTATGCTTATAAATACGTATTTATTTTATATGTAAAAGGGGGAGAAGGGAGAAAACTCTAAGTATTTTACCTTCATTTCAGTTCTTCGTCTTATTCATCAATGTAATTCGCAATTTCTTCATTATACAAATCCATGGCTCTTTTTCATTGAAAAAATCGAACCTCAACATTGGCGCCCACCGTGGGGCCATGGATTTTTAAAGAGATGGAGAAATCTGCTCATCTGCCGACGGTATGTGAGGGTGAGACGAGACCTCGTTGGATACTGCTAATTGCACCCACTATTCTTTCAAAAAATATACCAGGCATGTCGTTCAGATTAGGTTTGAGTTTGTGTTCTGTAATTGTTATCTGTTTTGGTTTGTTAATTCTTGATATACTCTTATTTTATCTCTGGAATTTGTCAATTTTTGCAATTCGAATGCGTTTCTCTACATCTTGGTTGCGTAAAATAATTTCACTTTAAGTTTTCATATGAGGTTTGGTGGATTGTGCAAGTCGATCTACAGACTCTCGGAAAAGCTCTTGGTGCACACGGGCTCGATTAGGCATTAAACTTGGTTAGGTTCTCAAAGTTTACCGGTCACATGCCTAACCTCTCTCTGTAATCACTCTCTTGGAAAGAAGTTAATTAGCGTTAAAGGCCGTATTTATTTATTCAGTGATAATACATAATTTTTACCATAAAACTCGTGTATACCCTAACATAGTATACATATGTGCACACACATTTTATATGTTTTATTGGATTGTTTGTGTGCTTTTCTCGAATCATGTGGCAGGCCTTGGGCGATTGCATAGGTGTTCGTTCCAGCGACAATCATTCAAACGAACAATCTATTAAAAAGTTTGAAAGAGGCATGCATATCAGTTCTACAAGAAGACATCAGCCACGATCGAATCTATCAGCGGAAAAACTAATTTTTCTCCAGAATGGATGAAAGCTTTTGCAACAATTATTCTTTGTTTATTATTGCTCTTTGATTGCAGTTAAGATCTCGAAGTGTGTATCCACCGCTTAGGCGTCATTTTTTTTTGGTGAATGCCTCTGGCTTTGGCTTTTAAAAGCTCTCAACCTCGTCACTTGGACTGGACTAATTAATTTACGGTTCCACTTTTTATTATTATTTTTTTAAATTGGTAGTATTGTGCATTACTTGTGGATTTGTTAATGCAAGTTTAAAAATAGTTTTGACTTCCCATCTATGCCAAATAATACACCTAGCTTTTTCGGTGATCTTGTTTACTCTACACGTACGTAGATTACAATATGGAGAGTGGCAGAAACTCGTTTTGGTCTCGGTCGGAGTTGATAACTTAGCAGGGGCTATATGAATCAAGCCCTAGGGAACATTAATTAGATTCGAGGTGTTTAAGCCTACCTTCTGACTTGTTGATGCCAACATACCAGACTAGATAAAGTGCTGCCCAAGAAATATGTAGGATTATTATTCGGGAATTGGGCTTAAATGGCCATAGTTCGTGAATGGCCAACCGTCAAATATCATGAAAACGAAGTTAAAAATCAGGACAATGGAGATCTCTGATCTGAGATCATCGTCCACTTCTCCAGGTATGCACCGAGTCGATGGAGCAGATGCACACAAGGCAATGACACAAGAAGACTTCGACTTGGAGACTAAATTCAAATGATTCTGGACTCGTCTCTCTAAATTTGGACAACTCTGGATTAAATAGAATCTGCTGAAGGCTTAATAAACATCTATGTTTTGAAGACGAATTCATTCACCAGGTTTCATCTTCCCTCTCCAATCTTTTAAACTTTTTTTTTTCTTTTCTTTCAATTACTCATATCTTATTGCATTAGCTTTCACTATTTGATGAATTCTACTCTCATGAGAAAAGGGTTTATAGCATGCAAACAATCAAGTTTGAGTTTTTTAAAAAAAACCTTCAAGTTGTCAATAATTTTATCTATGTCGTGCTAATATTTTCTCACTTCTTAATTATGCCACCGCTTGAGCATCAACATGCCCTTCGAATGCAAGGCTACTATGACTAGGGGCTACCCAATGAGGTGAAATAAAAACTTGTGGAAAGGATCAATTTTTCAAAATACCCGGAAGGACATCACGCCTAGGGGCTGTTCGACCAAAGAAAAATTGAGGTATTTCAAGGACATACAATGATCTCACGCTCCCTCATCAATTTTCTTCAAGCAATACCATCCCACCTGGGCTACACTGATCCAAGTCCACAAGACGCGCTTGGGGTTCAACATGCCGAGTACTATGCATTGTTCGGTACTACTATTTCAAATTCAAGTATTTTTAATTATCTATCTAACTTACAGCAAATATCAATAATATTGTGCAACAACCCATTAATTACGAGAAGGCTATTATTTTTGGCGGCAAAATACCCAAGGTATCTCGCTACATCATCAGTACCGACCTCACTCAAGGCTTAATCATAGATCACACTTGGGGCTCGCTGTCGACCTGCAGTCCGTTTTGCCATTGACTCGGTTACTGAAGGCACAAGCTAATGTCAGTAGCCGCGGGATGAACTCTGATGCGATCGGCACGATCAACGGGAGCGTGCGGATTCCCCAAGGAACTCACGAGTGTCCTAAGATTCGTCAGAACTCGCCCCGCAAGCGCTCTCCGGAGCCTAAGACAGGATGCACGCATGAGAGCACCGTTCCATGCAAGAGGACATTCCTCGGAATGATCCTGACCTGCGCGGACCTCGGACCCGCGCCATGGCCCACGGGGCGGCATCCTGATGCCACCCGAAACAGTTGTACGCTGGCACTCACACGGAGTCCTCGTACCAGCTAAGAGTAGTGTCCCGGCTACTCCCTATTGGAGCTGCTCTCCCCAGAGGCACCTCCCGGGTCCCGAGGATAGTCTCTTGGACGCCTCGAAACTCCGCATCCTGTAACGCCTCCCGTCTGGAAGTTTTGATTCAAGGGCCTACCCGAAATAGACCCAGAAATCAAAAGGGGCTATTGTTGGGGCCAGGCCCACGGGACCCAGGTTCGATAAGCACAGCGGCCCAAACAGCCACCGGCCCAAAAGTCACAAGCCCACTCAAAATAGGAAAGGCTCAGAATCGCCTAAGAGAAGATCGACTCCGACCCTTAGAGACCCTCAACGCCGACCACTTGTGGGGTCGGTGTCAAGGAGGACAAGATCCATGAAGAAGACTCAGTCAAATAGAGAGACCCAGTCAACACAAAGATCAACTGAATAGAGAATTATCCTCCATTATCCCTAAAATTTAGGAATGATAGTTAGGGGTTTTTATGCTTATAAATACGTATTTATTTTATATGTAAAAGGGGGAGAAGGGAGAAAATCCTAAGTATTTTACCTTCATTTCAGTTCTTCGTCTTATTCATTAATGTAATTCGCAATTTCTTCATTATACAAATCCGTGGCTCTTTTTCATTGAAAAAATCGAACCTCAACAAGATGTATCATCTTCTACTGATCACCCAAATAAATAATTTATTTCTTTTTATATAATTCCAGAATAATTGTCCTGTTTTATATATTAAATTACAAATAGTCTGTTTCCAAAAATACTTATGGGACAATTTAGCTTGAAATGGGTTGCCCAAAAAGAACACATTTATATAATTATATTTGGATTAGGATAAAATAAATCCAACCAGAATTTTTTTAGCTAAAACGGGCTTAACTCATATAAATGGGCTTGGATTTATTAATTTTCTGCCTCCACTCCAATCTAATTAAATATCTATTGTCAATTCAACACAACTAAATTTAAGTAACTCAAGTCTGTGAGAAAAGTCTTAATGTGAGAAAGTGAGAAAGATGCTTGATTGTGTTCATGAGGTTGCTTGATTATATTCAAGTTGTTGCTTGATATATAGAGGAGAGATCATGTAAAAAAAATTCCCATATAAGAAAAAAGATTGAATTATGTCCATTAGATCTGAAAAAATCAACGGTTTATATTGAAACAAACAACAACTAAAACACAATCAAGCAACGTTGCAATCAAGCAACAACTTGAATATAATCAAGCAACCTCATGAACACAATCAAGCATCTTTCTCACTTTCTCACATTAAGACTTTTCTCACCGAATATATATATATATATATATATATATATATAATATATATATATATTTTTTTTTTCTCTCCAATCCAACTAATCATAACCCAACTTAAAAAAAATTATTTCTATTTATTTTCCTAGCAAGTTTAATACAAAAATAATAATATTACTCCAATAACCTCAATAATAAACCAGAAGGTCACAAAATTCTCATCAATTTTTTTATTTTCAGATAATTTGATAATTCCACTATTTTAATAATTTAACATTAATTTTAAATTTAACTTTGTTATTATTGAATTTGAATTTTTAAAGACTATTGGTGAATCCATATCATTAGATAATCATTTTTATAGTTTTACATATTTTGATTTAAAACTTTAAATTATAATATTTATGATTAAAACTTTAAATTATAATATTTACAATTTGACAGACTAACTTGAAAATTGGAGAAATCGAATTAGGATAAAAAAAGGCTCAACCCAAATCAACTGAATCCATTTGTCTACTAAATATTACTCCTATTAGCCCAAAATCTGATAAGTTTTTTTAATTGACCTGTCTTCTTACAAATTACGAATGTAATAAATGTTTCCGTGCATCGCACGGGTAAAATACTAGTATATTTATATAAAACAAACTTAAGTTTATAAGTTTGGTTTAATAAAACTTGATACTAATGCAAAGCTTATTTAAAACTTGGCGATCCGACAAGCAATTGCCTACCAAAAAAAGATTAAACAAAAGAAGTAAAAAGAAAAAGAAAAAAAAAAGCAGCAATTCAAGCAACTGATTAGTTTATCAGGAATCTCGGTCTTCGGAACTGCTGTAAATGGTTTTTGATGATTTCTGCTGCAAATAAGGCGTTTAATGGAGTGCTGCTCCTGCATTTCCATGGTGATATTTTGTTCATCAATTTGAGATAAACTTCTTGTGAAAGAAAAGGAACTCCTAGTCCTTTTTATATATGGCTTCAATTAATTCCACCACTTCCAAGTTCCAACTCCTCCTTCTCCACCAAATTCAGCTAATACACCACCTCCTTCAGCCCCTCCTCCTCCGTCTACTTCTTGCAACTAATTCGCTTGAGGTTTCTTTAACTCATGTACACTCAGTCTTTCATTCTTCAGTTGTAAAACAAGAAAAAAGGTGGTTTGATGCTCTCTTGTAGCCAAGTGTTTTTACCTTTGAGACTTGAGTCACAAATTTTTAGGTCATCTCTAACCCAAAACACACCAAACTCAAACTCAAAAAAAAATATTCGAATACATTTTTTTTAACAACTTTTTATATTTTTCAAATACTACCAATATATCCACTAAGTTTACAATTCTGATATAATTAATCATTAACTAATATAAATTATAGTTAAATCTTACATTTATAAATTGATTGCTATTTAAAAACTAAAATTTAAAACTAATAAGGGGCCTATTGCAATTTAAAAAACAAAATGCAGTAATGAACAATAAAACGCAGAATTAACCACCAAAAAACGAAAAATAGGTTGTGAAATGCATTAGGATTGGAGGATAAAAGCAGCAAATTATGAGTATGCATTTGAGTTTGCAGAAGGATTGGAGTTGGTCTTAATCTATTAAGACAGTTCAAAATCTTCAAATGCTGCAGGCTCGGCCATTGCTGACTCAAGCAATTGACAAAGAAGAGTTTGGAGATGTAGTTGATTCAAGGTTGGAAGATAGCCTTGAAATGTTCTGGATGATTGAAGCTGCTGCAGCTTGTGTGCGCCACCTTGCTTCTAAAAGGCCCCAGATGAGTCAAGTAAATTCTTCGTAAATCGTAAATGCGCTGAAACTAACTATGCGCGCACTTCTCACATCACATGCGTAATATGATTTATTTCTGTTGTGACTTCAAATCTTCACTCTGCATGCAGGCAGTGAGAGTTTTAGATTCAATGGAGGAGTTGACAGATTTGAAAAACGGTGTGAAACGGGGCCAAAGCGGAATATTCAGTTCAAGGGAACACTCAGCTCAGATCAGGATGTTTCAGAGAATGGCTTTTGGAAGTCAAGACTACAGTCTAGAAAACTCTCCAAAATAGCTGGAAGAGTTGATTGATGCTTCAGTCTTCACCCTGCACAAGTTTTGTATCAAACTGTCTTATGAGGCAGGGCTGTTCTTGTTATGCCACCACTTAGTTTATTAGATTTTTCATTGTAATTACAGTTTTGATGTTGCATATTGTTTAATTTTTTAACCCAATTTTTTGTATGTAAAATCTTGTGCTTATGCCTCATAAGTAAATCAACTGAGTATCATCTTGAGATTCTTCATGTATGTGATTCTTATATATGTTATCAACTATGTGTTTTTTTGTTTCTTGATTTAGTTTTGCTACATATAAAGAATTAGGGCAACTCGAGCAGTCCCTTCAAATTGAAAAAAACCTAAAAAGTAATGCAATAGAATTGGATCCCCTTTCTATATGATATTATTTTATTAACGAAAATAAAAATTATCTCTATCTTTTACAAATTAAGAAAATATATCGCGCTAATATTGTTGGGTCAGTCCACACTTTTGTGGGCTTGACCAAATAAAATAATCCCATTAGGCTTATTATCTTAAAAGAAAATAAAAAAGAAGTTTTGCTGAGTGAGAAGTAGCAGCAGGAAGAAAGAAAACGAGAGAGAACCAGAGAGAGGGGAAAGGATTAATATTTTCGCAAATCACTGTAGCAGCGGCAGAGAATTGCCGATTGCCGGAGTTTACACCGTTGGATCGTCACGAAACTTTGACAGCATGTTCGTGACTCCCCTGCCCTCATTCTGAACGGTGCAGATCAGTTTTTGAGCTCTCTAAGGCGGTCTGCTCGTGGGAAACAGACAGCAGGTTTTTGGCTTTAGTTACCTCTCTTGTTCATCTTGTTTCTTCCTAGTAGCCAAGATTAGGTGTTTAATCTTGATGGGTTTATTGTGTACCAAAATCTTTTGTATTTGGTCTTGATGTTGATGGTGTGCCTCTAGTTTGTTGAGCTAGGGAGGATTTTTGGTGTTGTACCCATTATTGTTGGATATATAGTGGATGATTTAAGCGGCCTACGGGTCCCGTGGTTTTTCTCTTATTCGAGAGTTTTCCACGCTAAAATTCTTGTGTCGTTACTTTGATTGGCTCATTAGTTGATTGTTGCTTGTGTTCGTTGTTGTTGATGATTTGAATGTGGTGGTTGTAAACCCCATCAAAGTGGTATCCAGAGCTCAGGTTGTAGTTGTTGAGTTTGATTCAAATCATGGAGGGTAACACAAGTAGAATGGTCACTTTAAATGGGTCCAACTATCATGTATGGAAGGGGAAGATGGAAGTTCTTCTTTATGTGAAAGAATACTACTCACCTGTATTTGCTACTGCGAAGCCGGCAGACAATACAAATGCTGAATGGGAATTACTTCATCGCCAAGTGTGTGGATATATTCAACAGTGGGTGGATGATAATGTCCTAAATCATGTTTGTGAGAATGCAAAGAGTCTTTGGACGAAGCTTGAAGAGCTATATGCTAGAAAGACCGGCAACAACAAGCTCTATTTGATCAAACAGTTGTTAGGGTTGAAGTATCAGAATGGAAAAGCAATGATAGATCACTTGAATACATTTCAGGGCATTATTAATCAACTGGTTGGAATGAAAATCAAGTTTGATGAAGAGGTTCAGGGGTTGTTGTTTCTTGGTACCTTGCCTGATTCTTGGGAGACATTCAGAATGTCATTGTCTAACTCAGCCCCAGATGGTGTCTTGTCTATGGATGTAGTCAAGAGTAGTGTTCTGAATGAGGAGATGAGAAGAAAGTCAACAGGGTCTTCTTCACAGTAAGATCTTCTATTCACAGAGAACAGGGGGAGGAGTCAGAGTAGAGGCCCAAAAGACAGAAACAGAAGCAAGAGCAGAAACAGTAAGTATGCAAACATTGAGTGCCATTACTGTGGTAAAAAGGGGCACATAAAGAGGTTTTGCAGAAAGTTTCTACGAGAGAACCCAAACAACAAAAGCTAAGAGAAGAAAGTCGATGAAGGTGAAAAGTGTGACACGGCAGCCACAACGACAGATGAGTCCTTTGTGATGTATGATGGTGATACCGTCAATCTTGCTTGCCAAGAGACTAGTTGGGTGATTGATAGTGGTGCCTCGATCCATGCTACTTCGAGGAGAGATTTCTTCGCATCTTACACTTCTGGTGACTTCGGAAGTGTTAGAATGGGAAATGATAGTACTATCAAAGCTATTGGAGTTGGAGATGTGCATTTGGAGACCGACAATGGTAACACCTTGATTATGAAAGGTGTGAAGCACATTCCAGACATCCGCATGAACTTGATCTCTACTGGTAAGCTTGATGATGAAGGATTTTGTAATACCTTTCGTGATGGAAAATGGAAGCTCACAAAAGGCTCCTTGATCGTGGCAAGAGGACAAAAGTGTTCCTCATTATATGTGATGCAAGCAAAGATTAGTGCTTCCATGGTTAACACCATGCTTCCATGGTTAACACCATGAATGATGAAAGCATTGTAAAGCTTTGGCACAATAGACTCGGCCACATGAGTGAGAAGGGATTGATGATTCTAGCCAAGAAGAATATTCTTTCAGGTATGAAGGATGGTTCTCTGAAGCGGTGTGCTCATTGCTTGGCAGGTAAGCAGACGAGAGTTGCTTTCAAGAGAGTTCTCCACTCGCGAAAACCAGGTATTCTTGACTTGGTATATTCTGATGTATGTGGTCCTATGAAGACAAAATCACTTGGAGGTGCATCATACTTTGTGACTTTTATTGATGATCACTCAAGGAAGACTTGTGTGTATACTTTAAAGTCAAAAGATCAAGTGTTAGATGTCTTCAAGCAGTTTCATGCTCATGTAGAAAGAGAGACAGGTGTGAAGTTAAAGTGTATCCGGACGGATAATGGGGTTGAATATTGTGGTCCTTTTGATGAGTATTGCAGAGCGCATGGTATTCAACATCAAAAGACACCTCCGAAAACTCCTCAGTTGAATGGGTTAGCTGAGAGAATGAACAGGACACTTGTTGAGAGAGTCAGATGTTTGCTCTCGCAGTCACAGTTGCCAATGTCATTTTGGGGTGAAGCCTTGAGTACGGTGGTTCATATCTTGAATCTCACACCGTGTGTTCCATTGAACTTTGAGGTTTCAGATAGGATTTGGTCTGGAAAGACAATCTCTTATGATCATCTACGTGTCTTTGGGTGCAAGGCCTTTGTTCACATTCCCAAGGATGAGCGGTCTAAGCTCGATGTCAAGACAAGGCCATGTGTGTTCATTGGCTATGGTCTTGATGAGTTCGGTTACAGGTTCTATGATCCAGTTCAAAAGAAGCTTATCAGAAGCTGAGATGTTGTGTTTGTGGAAGACCTGTGCATCAAAGATATTGATAAAGTAGAGATGACAGAGAAGCCCAGTGGTGATTTGATTGATTTGGATTCTATCCATTTGCCTCCAGTGAATACTGATCATGGGGGAGCAGCACCAGAACAGGATGATGGTCCTGTCAATGATGAAGTCCCTATGGGTGATGATCCGACTGAGCAAGTCGAAGAAGAAGAAGAGGTTCAAGAGTTACCAAATGAACCTCCTTTGAGAAGATCCACTAGAGAGCGGCATCCATCTACAAAGTATTCTTCAAATGAGTATGTGATGCTTACAGATGCAGGAGAGCCTGAAAGCTACCAAGAGGCAGTTTCTCTTAATGACAAGAATGAGTGGTTGAAAGCTATGGAAGAAGAGATGCGATCTCTACATGACAACCACACTTATGATTTGGTTATGCTACCAAAAGGAAAGAAAGCTCTCAAGAACAAGTGGGTGTACAGGTTGAAGACCGAAAGTAGCAGTTCACAACCAAGGTACAAAGCTCGATTAGTTGTGAAGGGTTTTGGTGAGAAGAAAGGTATAGACTTTGAGGAAATCTTCTCTCCAGTGGTGAAGTTTTCATCTATTAGAGTTGCACTTGGGCTAGCTGCAAGCCTAAACTTGGAGGTTGAGCAACTTGATGTGAAAAGTGCATTTCTTCATGGTGATTTGGATGAAGAAATTTACATGGAGCAGCCAGAAGGATTTCAAGCCAAAGGAAAGGAGAAACTTGTGTGCAAGTTGAAGAAGAGCTTGTATGGTCTCAAACAAGCTCCACGGCAATGGTACAAGAAGTTTGACTCTTTCATGGCGAGTCAAGGGTACACCAAGACATCATCAGATCACTGTGTGTTCATCAAGAGGTACTCTAGTGATGATTTTATTCTCCTACTTCTATATGTTGATGATATCTTGATGATTGGTCGTGATGTACAAAAGATTGCTAATCTGAAGAGAGAGTTTAGCAAGTCTTTTGCTATGAAAGATTTGGGATCAGCAAAGAAAATTCTCGGTATGAATATTTCTCGTGATCGAGAGAATTCAAAGATTTGGTTATCACAAGAAGACTACATCGAGAAGGTTCTTGAACGATTCAATATGAGCAAGGCCAAGCCAGTTGGTTCCCCATTTGCAGGACACTTCAAACTTAGTTCTACAAGTGTGGATGAAACAGATATGAGTAGAGTTCCTTATTCATCTGCAGTTGGCAGCTTGATGTATGCGATGGTCTGCACTAGGCCAAACATTGCTCATGCAGTTGGAGTGGTGAGTCGATTTCTCTCCAATCCAGGTAGAGAACATTGGGAAGCTGTGAAGTGGATATTGAGATATCTGAGAGGTACTTCCAGGGTATGCTTGTGTTTTCGTATTGATGAACCAAAACTTGTTGGGTATATTGATTCTGATATGGCTGGAGATGTTGATTCCAAAAAGTCCATTTCGGGTTTCTTAATGACTTTTGCAGGGGGAGCTGTGTCATAGCAGTCAAAGTTGCAAAAATGTGTTGCACTATCCACCACAGAAGCTGAGTATATTGCAATTACTGAGGGTTGCAAAGAGGCTTTGTGGATGAAGAGATTCCTTGATGAATTGGGCATTCACCAAGAGAAGTATGATGTGTTTAGTGATAGCCAGAGCGCTATCCACCTCTCCAAGAATTCGTCATTTCACTCACGATCAAAGCATATTGATGTGAGGTATCATTGGATTCGAGATATGCTTGAGAAGAAGCAGTTGCACTTGGCCAAAGTGCATACTAGTGAGAATGTATCTGATATGTTGACGAAGGCTCTGCCGAGGGAGAAGCTTGATGTTTGTAGGCAGGGAGCGGGCTTGCTCGAGCCCACGAAGTTGAACTGACGGGGGAGATTTGTTGGGTCAGTCCACACTTTTGTGGGCTTGACCAAATAAAATAATCCCATTAGGCTTATTATCTTAAAAGAAAATAAAATAGAAGTTTTGCTGAGTGAGAAGTAGCAGCAGGAAGAAAGAAAACGAGAGAGAACCAGAGAGAGGGGAAAGGATTCATATTTTCGCAAATCACTGTAGCAGCGGCAGAGAATTGCCGATTGCCGGAGTTTGCACCGTTGGATCGTCACGAAAATTTGACAGCATGTTCGTGACTCCCCTGCCCTCATTCTGAACGGTGGAGATCAGTTTTTGAGCTCTCTAAGGCGGTCTGCTCGTGGGAAATAGACAGCAGGTTTTTGGCTTTAGTTACCTCTCTTGTTCATCTTGTTTCTTCCTAGTAGCCAAGATTAGGTGTTTAATCTTGATGGGTTTATTGTGTACCAAGATCTTTTGTATTTGGTCTTGATGTTGATGGTGTGCCTCTAGTTTTTTGAGCTAGGGAGGATTTTTGGTGTTGTACCCATTATTGTTGGATATATATAGTGGATGATTTAAGCGGCCTACGGGTCCCGTGGTTTTTCTCTTATTCGAGAGTTTTCCACGCTAAAATTCTTGTGTCGTTACTTTGATTAGCTCATTAGTTGATTGTTGCTTGTGTTCGTTGTTGTTGATGATTTGAATGTGGTGGTTGTAAACCCCATCAAATATGATATTGAATCATTGCCGGCATTTTTATTACTAAATTGAATTTTATTTTTTATTATATTCTAATTTAATTACTAATGTATTTTTATTGAATATTAAAATTAGAATCAAATTACAATTACAAAATAACACATGACCACGGGCCGGTTCTGGTTCCAAAAATCCCGACCCTGAACCGGCCTGCCTGGTTAACGGTTACGGTGCCGATTTTTGGACTTGGAACCGGCGGGCCTACAGATTTTTACTTTTTCTTTTAAAAAAAATTTAAAATGTAAAGATGAGGATTAAAACCTATGTCCTCAAGATAATTTAGAAATTATTTATCCAGTAGGCTGTTACTCCTCTATTGTTATAAAAACTAATCTAAATGTATAAATCTATTATATCTTTAAATCTTTTACTTAAAAGTTATAATATAAAATATTATTTAATTATGTTAGTATATTATTTTATGTAAGTACAATGAGGATAATTTAAATTCTCAAATAAATTATATTATAAATAAATTGTATAAATAATATTATTAGATAATACATAATATGATGGAGATGATTATTAATTATTTGATTATATAAATAAATATCGATATAGAGATTGGATTTGGTGATAATAATTCCCCCGTGATAAAATGATAAAGCCGCTTGATTACCTTTACAATGTTGCTTGATTGTGTTTTAGTTGTTGCTTGATTACAATGTTGTTTGATTGTATTTAGTTGTAGCTTGATCATTTATTGCTTGATTGTGTTTTAATTGTTGTTTGATTAAATATCAACCATTGATTTAATTATATCTAATGGATGAGATTCATTCTTATTTTTAATATACTTATTTATTACTCATATGATCCTATCTCTCTCTCTACATATATATATAGGGTAGTGATCAGGTGAGAATATGAGTTACTATGAGAAATAAGAATAGATCTCGCGCGTCCATCTCATCAAATCGACGAACAGGATTCATTCTCAGCAAATTGAAAAACTCGGCATTTTTGCCCCAATATCCTGCAGTTTTAGCCTTTAAAGGCTAAAACTGTAAAAATACTCAAACACAAACAACAACCTGCATTTTAAGCCCGATTTACTTCATTTTTAGTCCGATTTACTTCACTTTTAGCCCGATTTACTTCATTTTTACATAATTACGAATTAAAAAAAAGTAAACATCTTCTTCTTCAAAGTAGCAACACAAGCGTAGTCTTTATAAAACTCAATACCAACATCAACAGTTCTAAAAACTCTGCCCTTAAAATGCTTCATCTCATCAACACACTTTGGAATAAATGAACCTGTAAGATACAAAAATGCACAAAGTTAACACTAAATATGCACAATATAATAGTAAAAATGAACATCGATCTGAATAAAAAATACTCATTTTTACTTCATTTTACTTCATTTTTACTGCACAAAGCCCGATTTACTTCATTTTTAGCCTTATTTACTTCATTTTTAGCCCGATTTACTTCATTTGTACATAAATACGAATTAAAAAGAATTAAACATCTTCTTCTTCAAAGCAGCAACACGAGCGTAGTCTCTATAAAACTCAATACCAACATCAACAATTCTAAAAACTCTGCCCTTAAAATGCTTAATCTCATCAACACACTTTGGAATAAATGAACATGTAAGATATAAAAATGCACAAAGTTAACACTAAAGATTCACAATATAATAGTAAAAATGAATTTCGATCTGAAATTAAACTATATTCATGCACAATTAACAAAGTCGAGACCGAACACGAATGCAAAATCCAGAAACAAAGAAAAAAATCTGATCGAGAGAAGAAATATAAATCAAATCGAACGAAGAAGGAAGAAAAAATCAAATCGCGCGAAGAAAGGAATAAAAAATCTGATGAGATACTATTTCAGATTTTAAAAAAGCTAAAATTACAAAAATAACCTTAATTTTGCAAAACTGCAGGATAATCGAGGAAAACTGCACACGGAGTGAAATAGATCATGAGCGTTGAAATCACAAAATCAATGGCTGAGATTTATTCTTACTTCTCATACTAAAAACTATTCTCATATGATCACTACTCTATATATATATAGTGATCATATAATAAAAGACTTTCCCATGCTAAATGAGAATGAATCTAGGTTGTTTATTTTTGTAAATCGACGCACCAGATTATTCCAACTCCTTTAATTAATTCGGCCGAGATTTAATAAAAGAGTAAGATAGTAATGTTATTGAAAGGAACCATGCTATCTAAAACATTTTATTTTGCACGTGCTATTTACATGTTATCATATCTGTTTCGGTTTTGTAACTGGAAGTTGGTCGGCTTCCGAGTTACGATGATCAGTTAGGAATGCAAATACACTCAACCTACTGTCATCTAAGTGCACTAGTCTCAGCAATACATTTTGAGACCCGATCGTTAAATATTAATAATCACCGGATCCAAACACAACAAAATTTCCACCTTATATCTTACAATTCCCAATCATATGGAGTCGCTACTCCATATTACTAATTGAGTTCTAGCGCAGTTATGAGAACCTGGTTCTAAACTCATTAGTTATTCTCTCTGTCGATGGGAATCGACAGAGGACAGATATAATAGCACAAAATATGCATAGCAGTCTCAGATAAAACAAAACAGTTTATAACACATTTTTGAAATGAAAACACGCATTTTGTTTTATATTTGAAATAGTTTCCCACCTCTTGCATCTTTCGGTCTAGTATAGCCTCTGGCTGTTCTTCGTATCGTAGGTCCGGGCTCAAAATTATCTCTTCCTGGCGAATCACATGCCTCGGATCATAAACGTATTTTCTTAATTGAGACACGTGTAACACATTGTGAATATTGTCCATACTCGGGGGTAATGCCAATCTATACTCCACTGGACCAATGCGCTCCAATATCTCATATGGTCCCACATAGTGCGGTCTCAGTTTGTCTTTTACCCCGAAACGCACTATTCCTTTGGAGGGTGAAACCTTGAGGAAAACCTTATCCCCAACTTCAAAACACAACTCTGCGCTTCCCTGATTCTTTCTCTGACCTGCCGGACTATCTCAATCATCTCATTGATGGCGTCTGGTCCAATAACCTTCCGTTCCCCAACCTCATCCCAGTACAGAGGTGAACGACACTTTCTCCCATATAACGCCTCGTAAGGAGCCATTCCGAATGTAGCCTGGTAATTATTGTTATAGACAATTAAAGGCAAAATTGGCTCCCAACTGCTCCCTCGATCTAACACCACTATTCTTAACATGTCCTCGAGAGTTTGAATGGTCCTTTCAGATTGACCATCCAATTGAGGGTGAAATGTCGTGCTAAAATTTAGGCTAGTCCCCAGCTCTCGTTGCAAACTCATCCAAAAACGAGATGTAAACTTTGCATCTCTATCAGACGTAATAGATTTTGGCACTCCGTGCAGTCTGACAATCTCTCGGACATAAATCTGTGCTAGCTTATCTGATCCATAATTCACCTTAATCGGTAGAAAGTGTGCACTCTTTGTGAGACGATCCACTATGACCCATATCACCGTATTTCCTTTCTGTGACCTCGGTAACCCCGTTACGAAGTCCATGGCGATATGCTCCCATTTCCACTCAGGGATGTCTAACGGCTGCAACTTCCCATACGGCCGTTGATGTAACGCCTTGACTTGTTGACATACTAAGCATTTCTCTACATACAAGGCTACATCCTTCTTCATACCATCCCACAAGTACTTACTTTTCAGATCTTGGTACATCTTGGTACTTCTTGGGTGAGCGGTATACGGCGTATCGTGTGCCTCACTTAAGATCTCACTTCTTAACTCCTCAGTGCTCGGCACTACGATTCGGTCTCTGAATAACAGCGCACTGTTAGATGCCAATTTATACTCTCCCACTGGCTTGACCTTCAACTTTTGACGCAACTTCTCAATCTCTGTGTCTTCCTTCTGAGCCTCGATAATTCTTTCTCTCAAATCTGGCACTACTGTCAAAACTGCTAAATCACACCTCTTCCTCTCTGAGGGCGATATCACTTCGAGACTAAGCCTCTCAAATTACTTGTTTAAACTATCCTCTCTCGTGAGCATACATCCCAATTGTGCTTCTCCTTTCCTGCTCAAGGCATCAGCCACTGAATTCGCTTTGCATAGGTGATAATTTATTGTCAGATCGTAATCATTCACGAGCTCTAGCCACCTTCTCTGCCTCATATTCAGATTCTTCTATTCGAAGAAATACTTCAAACTCTTGTGATCAGTGAATATGGCACATTTCACTCCGTAGAGATAGTGTCTCCAAATCTTTAGCGCGTGGATTACGGCCGCTAACTCCAAATCATGAGTTGGATAATTCACCTCATGCGGTCTTAACTGTCTTGACGCATATGCTATCACCTTCCCATCTTGCATCAACACACAACCAAGCCCGTTCTTTGATGCGTCAGTGTAAACCTCAAAGTTCTTATCTGACTCTGGTACTGTTAGAACTGGCGCGGTTGTTAACAACTGTTTCAACTTTTGGAAGCTCTCCTCACATTCTTCCGTCCACACAAACTTTACATTCCTCTGTAGTAACTGGGTCATCGGCTTCGTGATTTTTGAGAAGCCCTCGATGAATCTCCTGTAATAGCCCGCTAAACCCAGAAAACTACGAATCTCGTTCGGCATAGTTGGTGATTTCCAGTCTATCACTGTTTGAATCTTGGCTGGATCTACCTTAATTCCATCTGCCGAAACAATGTGACCCAAGAACGTCACTTCTCTTAGTCAGAATTCACACTAACTGAATTTGGCGTACAATTTCTCATCTCTCAGAGTCTGCAAAACTGTTCTCAGATGCTGCTCATGCTCCACTTCACTCCTCAAGTATATTAGGATGTCATCTATAAACACCAGTACAAAGTGGTCAAGGTACGGATGGAATACTCGGTTCGTCCATGAACACTGCGGGAGCATTTGTGAGTCCAAATGGTTTTACTACAAACTCGTAATGACCATATCTAGTCCTGAATGTCGTCTTCGGAATATCTTCTTTCCGAATCTTCAACTGGTGATACCTTGATCGCAGGTCGATCTTAGAAAATACTTTTGCTCCCTTGAGCTGATCGAATAGATCATCGATCCTTGGTAATGGGTATCTATTTTTCAGTGTCAACTTATTCAGCTCCCTGTAGTCAATGCACATACGCATCGATCCATCCTTCTTTTTAACGAACAGAACCGGTGCACCCCATGGTGACACGCTTGGCCTGATATAACCCATGTCCAACAGCTCTTGTAGTTGTACCTTCAATTTTTGCAACTCTTTCGGGGCCATGCGGTACGACGCTTTAGAAATTGGTGCCGCACCTGGTTCCAAATCAATGGTGAATTCCACCTGCCTGTCTGGTGGTATTCCCAGGTAGTTCTTTCGGAAATACATCTTCAAACTCTCTCACTATTGGCACATCTTGCACTGTTAGTTCTGGTTTCTCTTCTCCTTCCAAATATACTAAGAAAGCTTGATTTCCCGTCTTACGCAACAACTTTGCTGCTTGAATTGCTAAAATCACTGGTACTCTTTGCTTCCTTCTAAATCCATGCACAAAAGCTTCTTCATTCCCTTGCTGCGGAATGATTACTCTCTTCTCATGACACAAAATCGTCGCCTTGTTCTCCGACAACCAATCCATCCCTAGGATTATGTCTACGTCATGGATGTCCAATACATTCAGCTCTGCTACTTGAATTTCATTCTCGTTCATCTTGATTTTCATGTCTCGGCACACTAAAGTAGAAATAGTTGTTTCCCCTGAAGGTATTGCTACATTCAAGTCCTGACTATTCTTCTCTACCTTAAGTCCTAATGCCTCAACACATGCAGATGAAATGAATGTATGCGATGCCCCAGTATCAAATAGTACCATAACAAGTATATCATTAATGCATCCCATACCTGCCAAGTTGCCATCATCTTGGTTACCGTCCAAAGCATAAGCTCGAGCTCTCCTCGGTTGTCCATCACCACCCTGCTGGTTACCTTCCTGGTTCCAGGGTGGGGCCTGATTACCCTGCCTACCTCCTCCTCTGGTTCCAGCGTTACCTCTCCACGACTGGCGGTGTCCTCTGATAGCCCTCAACTGTTGATTCGTCGGCCTCTAAAAGTTCTGGCGATTACCACCTTGAGCTGGCGGTGTAGGACAATTGTTGGCATAGTGACCTTGCCCTCCGCAGTTGAAACATCTGACTGCATTTCCTTGGCAAACTCCTGCATGCCTTCTGCCACACCTTTGGCAGTTCTACGGTCCTGCTTGATCTCGCCTCTAAGCCTGGTGAGGATTGAACCTCTGGAAGTTCTGTTGGTCTGGCCTCCCCTGGAAATTCTGCTGTCTGCCCTGGTCGTGGCATTTTTGATTGCCTTGACCCTGAACGAAATGCCTTGGTGGCTCCTCAAACTTTCTCTTCTGATTTGAGCCTGAAGTTTGCGCCTCTTGCGCTCCCCATTCCGGCATTTTCTTCATGTTCTTGGATGCTTCAATATCCAAGGCATGACTCAGCAGCTCCTGGTAGCTCAATCCTTTCATGGTCGCCAGTTGTGTGCGGATCTCCTCACACAGACCATCCCTGAATTTCTCTGCCATCTTCTGCTGGGTATCTGCCAAGTGTGGTGCCATCTGGAGTAGCTCACAGAATTTGGTGTCATACTCCTCCACTGTCAGCTTCCCTTGCTCGAACAGGAAGAATTCTACCGCTCTCTCCTTCCTATACTGCCTCAGAACATATTTCTCGAAGAAGGCCTACTTGAACCTTTCCCAGCTTACATTGTCCCTTTCTGCTGGTGCGACAGACTTAATATAAGTCTCCCACCATCTATCTGCTTTTCCCTTGAGCTGGTAAGACATGTAATTTATTTTCTCATCCTCAGAGCATCTCATATGCTTGAAAATCTTTTCAAGCTCTTTGATCCAATCTTCTGCAGCTGTGGGGCCTCCAGTCCCGCCAAAAGTCGGAGGGTGCTGCTTTCTAAAATTTTCCACCCACATAATTGATGGAATTTCCGGTGCATTTCCTTGAGGTGGTGGAACTGGTCCGTGCTGCCCTGTAGCGTCCTCATCATCAGATAAAATTTCTAATTCCTCATACTCCTGGTTTAATGGAGCATCCTCCCATAACGGTTCCTCATGCATCGGTTGTGGGATGGCTCTCCCACGTCCTCGGCCCCTCTGGCCTCGGCCTCTGCCTCGGCCTCGGCCTCTCCCTCTGCCTTGATCAATATATTCCATTATTTCTTTCTGCAAAACAACATTAGTCAATATCTCTCAAAAGTCTCAACAAGATAATCATTGCTCAACCAAAAACTCTCAAATAACCACCATTCATAATATAATTCAACAATCTCGCAATAGTCAAATAACTCTTCAACACATCGTTCTAATGCAAATCATCAAAATAAAGGTCTACATCAACAACAATAAATACGTCTGCAACAAAAATAAAAAGTTCAAAACGGAATACAGAACAACTGAAACGATAAAGTCATAACATCCATCACTCAGACCCCTCAGATGGGTCCTCCTCCTCCTCATCATCCTCAGCCTTCACCGGTCCCTGCCCTCTATCCAGAGCGTCTGTCCTCCAGCCTCGACTGCCCTCTATATCGTTGGATAGGCATATCGGCGCCTGTCTCGTGCCATAGCCATGGATAGTCCCATGGCCACCAAATATGTCCTCCTGTCCACTAGGGGTCGGTCTAGGCCACATCTCCGCGCTGTCCCGACCTGAATCTTGCTCTGGTCTGTTCCGACTGGGTTCTCCAACCTCCCACTATGACTGCAGATACGATGGAACTGGTGGTCTAAGATCTCCTGAAGGCAACATCGGGTCCTGATACTGTGTAGGAGACTGGACTGAAGCCACAGACACGTTACCAAGTGCATAAGGATCATAAGTCCCTCCCTGCGGATATCCGGGCGGAAATGGCATATATGCTGCTGTAGGTGTGCTCGGTACCGGTCGCACTCTCGGTCTCGTAGTGGGTGCATGCACAGGCGCAATTTAGGCATCAGCTGGCGCTGGTGGCGAAGCTGGAGTCCACTCAGGTGATGAGGCCCTGGTCCGGGATGCCTGCGTGCCTCTAGAAGATGCTGGCGAAGGGTTCCCCTCAGCAACCACCTTCTGAATCAAGTCCCCCATAAAACGACGATAACTCCCCACGGTGCCTGTCTCGCTATTACAATGCCATCTAGTCAATGATAATACCCAGTTAGTCCATCTCACCGGCATAAGGTTCATCGTTAGCTCCATCGCCTCCCTATCCGTTACTCCTAAGTAGCGTATTCTCTCCCATAACTCCAAGTAGTCCAATAAAGCTGACGCAAGGTTATCCTCAGTGAAAGGAAGGCGCTCCATGAAACGTCTCACAATCCGATCCTGAGGTGCCATCTGCCACCAAAACAAATAATAAACGGTCAGTACTGAGTCATATAGAATAACTACACCACACACTCTGCCGAGGTTCCTTCGGATCCTCGCTTACACTACTTTACACCAAATCTAACTACGTTTATCAGGCTCATTATGTACATTCTGTACAATTACATGTTAGCTTGTAGTTTCTACAAGTCAACTCATTCTCTCACTACTCCATCAAATCAACAACTAAGGAAATTTTCAATTTCCACATTCCAAATCAAGTAAATGCCTTTTCAAGGCCCAAAACTACATAGTCACTCATGATCTGACCCAGCTATCCTAGCTCATCACCAAATTATGCCATACTATAGCTCATTATTCATCTAGCACATCTATAGTCATAATATCAAGGTTTTTAAGATTTTGCTTGCAATTAATTCAATTATAAATCAATAAGTTCAAACTCATTTCACACTTTCAGAAAAGGTCACCTTACCGGTGCCAAATAAATACATAATTTTCATATTTCAACATCAAAACTTTCTCAAACTCTATAACTTCAAGTCACTTCTATCAACAACTAGTATTAGCACCTTTGCTTAATACAAAAACCATTCCCATTCAAATCAACCCTCCCTTTTCACTCCGTAAAAAGTAATTTTTCTTTCAAACCTCAATTTACTTTCAAAAGATTCATAATGTTTTCAAAACATTCAAATCATATTTATTGCAAGCAAGGAAACTTTTAAATCTTTAAACTTTAAAACTTTAAAACGTACCTCAGGTGGCGCAGGATGAAGTAGGGTGTAAACATGAGCGAATACTTCACACAACTTTCAAAATCAAACACTTTAAGACACGAAGTTTTTTTCCAAATTACTTTAAAATCTTTTAAAACTTCAAAAAACTCAGCTCTGATACCACATCTGTAACGCCCCCAACTGACCTTCCCAATTTGGGGCCACATTACATTGATGTTTCAGGTTTTATCAAACATTTTCTCACTAAAATAAATAAGCGGAAGACTTTAAATAGCAGAAATGATAATTTAATAACAATAAGATGTACTTCGAGTCAGTTGTGAAATAAGAGTATTCAACAGAAATCAGAAATTTGGGAAGGATAGAACAGAGTGCGGTGCAGCAGTGTGTGTAGCGTGGTGGTGACATGCATATGAAGATGCATGCCACAGGATCTGTGGTCTTCAAAGTCTTTCATTTTGCTCGTTTACACCCCTGCTCACCCATCCTTGCCGCTCAACCTGTGTATTTTAGAAATAATACGAGGGGATGAGTACTAATGTACCCAATGAGAAACATGCCCGAAAACATACATTATATATGAGGAATGCTATACAACTCACAGAGATAGACATGGGGTTTTATTGAAAAGAACCATGCTATCTAAAACATTTTATTTTGCACGTGCTATATATTTACATGTTATCATATCTGTTTCGGTTTTGTAATTGGAAGTTGGCCAGCTTCCGAGTTACGATGATCAGTCAGGAATGCAAATACACTCCTACTGTCATCTAAGTGCACTAGTCTCAGCAATCCATTTTGAGACCCAATCGTTAAATATTAATAATCACCGGATCCTAACACAACAAAATTTCCACCTTATATCTTCCAATTCCCAATCATATGGAGTCGCTACTCCATATTACTAATTGAGTTCTAGCGCAGTTATGAGAACCTGGTTCTATACTCATTAGTTATTCTCTCTGTCGATGGGAATCGATAGAGGACAAATATAATAGCACAAAACATGCATAGCAGTCTCAGTTAAAACAAAACAGTTTATAACATATTTTTGAAATGAAAACACGCATTTTGTTTTATATTTGAAATAGTTTCCCACCTCGTTCTTGACCTTTAGTACAGATGTTTCTTGCTAGAATGAGCTCGACTGTCCCTTGCTTTCAGATTCCTACAATCAATTAGGGTACTTGAGTCAGTACGATAGATCTAGGACATTATATCTTAATCGTATATAACCAAGACTCGAAAGGAATTAGGATTAAACAACAATCATAAATTAAATCCTTATTTCAAGCCTCTGTGTCGACCGACAGGGATCTGTGTCAGTCGACACATCCTTCTCGGTCGACAGACTTTCTGTCGACACTATGTCGACTATCCCTGTCGATCGACATGCTTTCGGTTGATCGACAGGAGTGGCTCGATATTCCTCCTCTGTCAAACTCCCTGTCGATCGACACGCCTCCTATCGATCGACAGGAGTCGTCTTCTCCACGGGTTCGCCGGAGCTGAACCTGCAACTCGCCGTAACTCACTCCTCACAAATTTGATTCAGCATGCAAACATATATATAGACTCCCCGGACTATAAGGAACACGATTGTATCAACAAAACTTGGATTAAACGCGAAATAGGAGGGTGGATCGAGGCTCACCGGAGTTTTTCTCCTTCACGGTGGCGGTCGCATTTTCCGGCAACGAAACTAGAGTTTCTCGACGTCCGAATGATCTACACACGATGGGGAACACGAATCTAACGTTAAAACATCGATTAATGACCAGAATTTCAAGATAAATTCGAAAACCCACGAATTAAATCTCAAAATTTTACCTCAACTTCACACCTCGATATCTCTCTCGTTTCTTGTCCTCTCGGAGCCCACGAGTACTCAAATGAAGCTCTGGAAATGTACTACAAGATGGTGGTGGTGGCTGGTCCGAAGTCGGCTGGAGTTGGCCGGAAAATTCGCCGGAAATTGTCTGACGGGTTTGGGTGGGGGAAGGGTTTTTGGCTCTATCTCTCTCTAGTTTATACAATAAGGTGGAAAAATGTATAAGGTATGATTTCTCCTATATATACTCTCTTTTTTTTCCCAATATATAATATATCATAATAATCATACACCTATATATAAATATACATGTATTATTACACATACTTATGCATTCCAACATAATTCCATCATATTCCTCAATGCATAACAAATTATTTCACTTAATGAAATTTCAAACATTGGATTTTAATTTCCAACTATTATTTCCTCCTTCTCCCTTCATAATTCATATCTTATGAAATTCCATTCACCCATAATAGAAATGATTTAAATCCTTATTTGAACTCATGGAATCGATACACCATAATCGAGAATAATCCACTTTATTGAATCCGAAAAAAAATAAATACAAGGTTAAATTTATACATGGGGTGTTACATTAAATGTATTTTTACGACAATTCATATGATATCCATATTGAATATGTTAAACTTAGAAAATTTGCACGAAAATCTTGATTTTATATTCAGCTGTTATATGTTCTTCATTATATTTACGTTCAGGATAAAAAAAATGCATCAATTACGCATTAAAAATGTTCCCAAATATCTGCATTTTTTGCATCAAATGATGCATTCTCACTTGAATACGATGCATTTTTATTCTAAAGCATATGCATTTTTCATATTAAGTGCATTGATTATATGTCGCAGTTTTATGCCCAAAATATTGCAGTTTTTACATCGAATGTATGCATATTATGTTTTATGAATTGCACGAAATGAAATTTTTGAATATATATTTTTCACATTTTTACCCTTTTATGCATTGAGTATGCACCGAAAATTGGACGGGATTTGTTTAATCTAAGCCGTCGATTGAAATATTTAATGGCTCAGATTTTTTCGCATTTAGCATCAAACAACGCTTTTTAGCTTATATATATATATATATATATATATATATAGAGAGAGAGAGAGAGAGAGAGAGAGAAAGTAGTGATCATATAATAAAAGCTTTTCCCATGCTAAATGAGAAAGAATCTGGATCATTTATTTTGTTGATCCAATAGTTGTGATAATTCAGGATTTATTAGATAAATAAGGTAATTAGAGTATCTTAGTAATTTAGCCTTTAAGTTTGAATAATCGTCTTAGATCTAAGCATTCTATCTCCTAATTTTCTCTTTCCTCCCATTATAATCAAATGATTATATGTTTTTCGATTCAAATCTATTTTTTACGAATCATATATTAAATTAAACGTATTTTTACGATGATTCATATGATATCCATATTGAATATGTTAAATTTATAACATTCGCACGAAAATCTAGAGTTTATATTCAGCTGGTATATGTTTTTCATTATATTTACGTTTAGGATAAAAAATGCATCAATCAAGCATAAAAAATGTTCCCAAATATTTGCATTTTTTTGCATCAAATGATGCATTCTTAACTTGAATAAGATGCATTTTTATTCTCAAGCATATACATTTTTGTATTCATATTGAGTGCATTTTTTGCATTGATTATATGCTGCAGTTTTGTGCCCAAAATATTGCATTTTTTACATCGAACGTATGCATATTATGTTTTATGAACTGAACAAAATGAAATTCTTGAATATGTATTTTTTACATTTTTGCCCTTGAATGCTAGATGGTAACACAAATAATGCACCGAAATTGGGACGAATTTAAATTAATCACAGGCGTTGATTTTGATCTTTAATGGTCCAAATTTATTATATATATATATATATATATATATATATATATATATAAAGAGAGAGAGAGAGAGTAGCGTTTATTTCTGAACTATATGTCCTGAATGAACAATGACCATGACCATATATCCATCCATTCATTTAAATAATCTAATGGCCGATTTTGATGCTATGTAGAAATTAAATATTAGTTTTTATTTAATTAAAGGGTGTTATTGGTATTCAACAATCAATATTTTTTTGGTAGATTTTATATAATAGGAAGTTACTTAATTTCATGCTAAATCAAACATTAAATATATTTTTTCCAATTTATTAGGGATCACTTTCTCTGAAATTTTTTATTCCAAAAATCTTATTTCCTCCAATACATTCGACCATTCTCATTATTCTCAGTAGTAGCGGCTTGAGCAAAGAATTGAACCGCCGATGTTTTTCTCCGGCTCCGGTGGGTCTGATCGATTCTGTTGATTCATTGAAGAAGATGGTTAGTTATTTTTTGTATTTTGTTTGTAGAGGATAAGGGACAAACTATAGGTCATCGCTCTCTCTTAGCATTCCATTCTCGCCTCTCTCTCTCTCTCTTAGGATGTTGAGTGCATTCTTCCGAATGAGATCAAAAAGGCCATCATTAATGTAAACATTGCTACTAATTTTGTTTTCAGATATGCTTTGTGATGGCTGACTGAGGTGGTCTTGATTTGGCAGAGATCTGTAGAACGAAGAACAACGCAAATTACAAATCCTTCTGAACGTCCTGTGGTTCAAGATGATATAGAGATCGAGGTTGCCGAAGCTTTGTTCGATATGATGAAACAATCTCAGTCGCAATCCCAATCCCATTCTTTGCAAAGGTAGGTTGAAAGAGATAACGTTATCCCAGTCCCATTCTGACGCTGAGCTCCATTCTCGGTGAGAAAATCAGACATTCTCCGTCGAACGACGAACCGGTGCGGCGTGTTGAGTCAAACCACACATTGATTGTTAATTGTTTATTTATTTTCTACATTGTGTGAACTCAGTTATTATGTAGCATTGTACGTTGTTGATATTATCATTGTTACATATAGTCAATATCATTTTATCAAAATTATCGGTATAATCTTAATTAATTTTTAATACACCTTTAAGATCATTGTTATCTTTATTAAATATCATTGTACGATGTTAACATTAACATTGTTACTTGTATTCAATATCATTTTATCAAAATTTATCAGTTTAATCTTAATTGATTTTTCATACACGTCTAAGATCATTGGTATCTTTATTCAATATCATTGTACGAATAATCAAATTTGTTTATGTATTTAATGATAATAGATTAGTGAAAGTTAAAATTGCACCCGATAAATCAGCCGAAAAATTTTATTTCACCTTGCAGTTTATCACACTTTGACAGAATTACCTTACAATGACACACAAAGCCATAAACAATGATAAATATTAACTTAAGGTTATGGAATAAATCGTGGTGTATTTTTTTGGTAACCGCACCACAAAATTATGCAACATGATCTTATTTCTTTTTTCAATTTATACGATAATAACAGAAAAAATTGTGGGGATTTGTTTTGGTAACTGAATCCGAAAAATTAACATGCATATTTAATTTCGTTTTAATTTTTTTCTGTTTAGGACTATTTTTTTCCTTTTAATGATAGAAAAAGCTATTGACAATGATAAATGGCAACAGAATATCAGGGACGTCAATTTTCAAAATCAATGGCTGGATTTTAGTCTCTGTTCATTCATGAACATATTTTCAGCCTTGAATGCACCCCTATAATTTATATATATATATATATATATATATATATATATATAAATTA